>CALSBZ010042308.1:0-17429 GCA_943591055.1 Gobionotothen gibberifrons | reverse complement strand
TGCCCAGCGGACTGCTCATACATTGGCACTCCACGTCTGTCGGGCCGCGGTGGTGGTCTCGCAGTTGTCTGGAAGAAGCAGTTCTCTTGCCAATTGATTAGCTCAGAACCTTTCATTACATTTGAACTACAGGTGACTAAAATTGGTGGGCAAAAGCCATTTTATTGTGTTAATTTATCGATCCAGCAGGTCAGTTTTTAATTGAGTTCACTGCCTTTCTTACTTCTATTATCAAGCTGGATGAAGTGTTATTAGTAGGTGATTTTAACCTGCACATTAATGATGCCACAAATTCTGTAGCCACTGAATTTCTTAACATTACCGATTCTTTTAATTTCAAGCAACATGTTTCTGGCGCCACTCACGTGGGTGGTCATACCTTAGACCTTGTTTTTTCTCTGGGACTAGATGTTGATCACATCCGTTCTGAGGATCTACTGATTAGTGATCATAAATGTATTTTCTTTAATCTATCTGTAAAAACCGTCCCCATGTGCCTCAAAACATCATTACGTCGTTCTCGCATTATTACACAGAGTGCAGCTGAGTGCAGCTGATCAGTTCGCAGCTCACTTTTGCTGTGATAATAACACTAACATGATCGACGTAGAGCATTTAATACAGTCTTTTAATCAGCATTGCTCCACATTGCTGGACATAGTGGCACCACTAAAGGATAGGACTAGAGCTAACTGCAATACTTCTCCATGGATAACGGACGCTGTCTGCTGCCTGAGGTGGAAGTGTCGCAGGACAGAACGACTATGGAAAACCACTGGGCTGGAAGTGCATCGCCTTTATCTCAAAGATCTTAGATTGTCTTTTAATGCATTAGTAAAAGAAGCCCGGACTGCTTACTTTGCTAAATTAATAACTTCCTCAAAGAAAAATCCCAAGAACCTATTTGATACAATTAATAATATTGTTTCACCACCACTAACTACATTACCATGTCTTTCGAATAATGACTGTAACAAGTTCCTTATCTTCTTTGTAGATAAGGTAACATCTATTAGGTCCAGTATTAATCCTGGGATTTCACTGCCCAACTCTAGCCCCTCTTCATCCCATTCTATCAACTCACAAGACCTGATGGATTTAATTAGGAAAATGAAGCCATCTTCGTGGATGTAATACCGACTTCCCTATTTTTAAAAGTTTTACCAACCATTTGCAGTGCTGTATCAAATATTGTTAATACTTCCTTGTCTACAGGATGTGTCTCTTCCTATTTTAAGCATGCCACTATTCAGCCCATATTAAAGAAAGCTAGCTTAGATCCAGCCTTGCCCGTGAACTACAGGCCTATATCTAAACTACCCTTTCTCTCAAAAGTTCTTGAGAAAGTCGTGGCCAACCAACTCACTGCTGCACTGGAGAGGGACAATATTTACGATAAGTTCCAGTCAGGTTTTCGGAAAAAGCACTCCACTGAAACGGCTCTCCTGAGGGTTTCTTACGACATCCTGATGGCTTCTGATGTGGGTGATTGCTCTGTGCTAGTACTAATACTTTTACTTGAGTAACATTTTGAATGCAGGACATTTACTTGTGATCTGGTAGTACATTACAGTACAAAAACCTCAAAAGTAGAACATTTTTTGTAAATGTACTTATTCCACCACTGGTGTCTTCTGCAGAACAGGCAGAAGTGACAGAAGCTAGCCTGTTAGCTTTAGCTTAGCTTCCATGCATTGACTGCTGTAGCCGTTAGCGATAAATCCAGCGATCTGATAGTGAGGTTAACGGTAACCAAAGACACACAACCCCGCATTAAACAATCGATGACAGGGCTGAGGAGGCTGTGAATATAATCTTGCGAAATCTCTCGGAGTCTCGAGGAAGTAAATCCTTTCGTTTCAAGCTGTCCCGCAGTGTTTGTTGATGTAGTCCATCAGTCGCAGACGCTGTCGCTTTACAGTAGCTAATGCATTGTCTTTAAGATAGTTAATTTTGGCTGCTATTTCTGTATGTCATTCTAGTGTTTCTCTTCCTTTTTTAACATTTGTTCCTGTTCTTCAATGGCGTGTTTTTTTTGTAACATAGAAGCTTTAGCCATTAAGGCTGCTCTCTCTGCCTTAGCATTGATTCGTAATGAGGAGGAGGAAGAGGAAGAGTAGCTGGATTTTATAGACCTCATTGAGTGTGTATCCACATCGCTCAGACCCCCACCTGCATTTGCATATTCACCTTCCTCAGGTGGCAGACCTCCCACTTGAGGGAGAGTAGAGGAAACCTCAGTCAAGTTGAGTGAATCAGCATTTTCTATGTCTGCAATCCATTTTGTAGCGCTGGCAAGGAATGTGATTATGTGAGTATATCTCCGTGGGAATTATTATGTGAATTCATTTCTTAAAGGCTTTCACATTACTATAATTATATTTTTATTTAAATGTAGGCTACATTTTACACCAAAACGGAACACAAAAGCAGGACCAACCATCATTCCTTGACTAACAAGAGAAAGATTCATTTAAATAAATATTTAACAACAAATGGGCCGGTTCTAAGGGGTTATTCAGTTAAACCCGATGAGAGGGGATACAGCTGTTCACATGTCATCATTAACAGACTTCGTTTAAAAGTGACGTTTGAGTGAACGAGGACGTCCCAATTAATACCTGAGGACTCCTCTGTCCTCGCGTCACCTCCTCGTGTGTCTCGCTCGCATCTTACGGAGGCGGAGCTAAGACGCAAGGAAAGGAGGCGAGTGAGGGAAAGGAGGAGTCGAGGAGGGGTATTGAGATGAGGCTTCTGTCTAGTTCCTCCAAGTACTCCATTTCCTCCACAGTGTTGAAACCATCAACATACTTAGAAACATGGCCTAATCCTGCAGCGACCTTGAATCCTCAGATTTAACTTGGGACCCATATTATGTCTCTCATTAGCCAATTTAACCTACCATTACAATTATAAACAGTTAATTTAATTGTAAGTTGGTAAACTTACAGAATCGGCAAGGAATCAAATAATTATTTCCTTCACTGTAAATTGATTATATTATCGTCCTTTTCATTCAGGCTGATCATTTTGGAGCGTTGGGTTTAACAGCCTACTGTAACAAGTTATTGTACTTCTTCCTTTAAAAAATGAAGCCTTGTCGATGTTAAACAAACCCTATGATCATATCCTGGATTGTGAATTCAAAATTCAGGATATCAATAAATGTACATACAGAGAGCAGGGGTTATTAATGTATGGTGTGTGTGTGGAACAGGAACACACTGCTGCTGCTCTGGCAGAGATAACGGTGTCTTTTTATTAGTAGCAGATCAGCGAACATGTGTAAACTGTCAAAACTCTCTGCAGCGACTGACAGCCGATCAGTGATGCTGCTGTCATCACAAATAGACGTCACTTCACGTGACGCTCCGAGGAAAGGATGTCCCATTGCTCTTAAAACACATTTCCTTGCCTCCTCTCTCTTCTCGTGTTTCCCTTGCGTCTCTCAATGGAGGGACTAAGACTAAGACGCAAGTGAGGGACGCAGGGATGCAAGCTAAGCGACTTGGCATGCAGGGAGGGATTCACTCTGTTCTGTCCTCCTACATCCTTTCAGGCAGTGGTGCATCTCCAGCTCCACAATGGTGTCTCTGTCTGCTTCCTGTCAACCTGGAAGGACTTCTCAGATCACATCACCATGACAACCAAAGCTGTTGCAGAAGCCCCGTTCAAGTGAGTGCTTTTAGTTTCTCCTGTTTTAGTTCGACACTCATTTTTTGATCAACACTAATTTCTTTCTGTTCCTCTGTGTTTCCAGGCAAGAGAGGGAGAAGACAGGCTTCTCCTTCTACCTCGAGAGTGAGTGGGCGGGGGGGCAGCGGGTGGATAAGGCTGGGAAGGGGCTGCTGCAGGTGTGGAGGAGACAGATCCAGCAGCTAAACAGAGTCAGTCCGGACATGGCCTCCGCCCTCCTGGCAGCGTATCCCTCCCCACAGCTGCTCCACAAGGTACACAGGACTACATAGCTTTTCTCTTAATATCAGCCCATCACTTCTATCTGGTAAAATCACAGAACTACCATAAAACCTTCCTCAATCAGATCAGTCTACAGAAGAAGTAAGAAATCTTACATAGACTGTAGAGGTTATGGGATTTCGTTCATCCATTCTTTCTCTGTTCCTGCACTTTTTACATTTCCTGCATTTTTGTTATGTTTTTATTTACTGATTGTCCTGCAAGGATCCTAACAGTTTTTATGAAGCAGCTTCTGATCTTACTCCAAATGTATATTTTATGAAATAATGGCAACACTTCTAGGTCACATTTAAAGAAACACATCTGAACATATTGTACATTTTCTCTTTTCGTTTATATTAAAGGTAACCTATCATGCTATATTTAAATGATATATTGTAGGGCCATACCTATATAAGGTATATTTATACGTTTCTGTTTTCAAAATACCAAACAGATCATGCATTTTAGCCATGCCTCATTTCGCTCGATGTGCTGTTTGCTGTCTACGGGGCTGATCACTGTGAGCTGCAGCTGACCACGCCCCCCTGCAGGAGAGGGGAGCGTGCTCTGAGATCAGCTGCCGGGCTGCAGCGGGGAGAAGAGGGGGACAAAAAGAGATCTCCGTCCTCCGTGTTTTATTCTTATATATGATAATATAGAGTCGTTATTCATTTGTTTTAAAGCTCAATAAATAAGAAAGAAGAACTTTGACCGTCACTTTTCAAATTTTGTCCGGAAGATTTAAACTTTAACGACATCTTGACCGGCGAAAGAAACTGAAACTCTGCCGCACGGTCCTCACGTTCCTTGGAAGAGGGAGAGGTGGGTGTTTGTCATCTGCTGGTGGACTACCGGAGAGAATTACAGCGAGGGAGGGATTGCATTGAATAACAGCAAACGCTGCTGCTGCTGTTAGAGCCAGAGCGGAGAGTAAACAGAAGGGTAACTATGGGCGGGAAGTCTTCTTCGCTGCCGTGGCCCAACCTCTCATTCCCCTGATAGGTGGAGAGTTGACCAATCAGGCGGAGTGCACCTATAATACGTCATAGAGGAGCAAATCAAAAATCCACATGTATCAAATCCGTTGCAGCCCCGTTTTTAGAGATTTGGGTATGGAGGAAAAGAGAGAGGGTTGTGTTTTCTGACACTTTGTGAGTTCCCTGGAACACCGGGGACACATATGTATGTATAAAATACATCATAAAGTGCATTTTGCATGATAGGTCCCCTTTAAATAATTATCTGTCTCCTGCAGGCCTACAGTCGATGTCAGAGTGAGCGTGAGAGTGTTTCTCTGCTGTCTGAGCTGCTGATCCGCAGAGGAGAAGGCGTTACCTCCACAACCCGCCGCGTCGGCCCCGAGCTGTCCAGACGCCTCTTCCTGCTTATGACCTCCTGTGACCCCGAGAACACCCTGGACTCCACCGTCTGACCTTTGCCTTACATTTGTATCAACATCGGACTTATCGCCCTCTCTGTTCACAAGATGGAGTTTCATACTATGCAGTTAGAATTCTGTTTTAATTACATTTCCGTTTTATTTTTCCATAAAGTTATTTTAATAAAAAAATCTATTTTCTCTTATCAGATTCCGCTCATGTGACCGGTTCATGCCAAATGTACACTCGCCATGCCCGCTCTATGGTGGGAAACATAAATATACATAGCCTTCAGTTTAACAAATAATGATGATGAAGTAGAAAGTAAAGACAGGAGTAGCAAATGACAAGTTTGTTTGCGTTGTTACTAAGGAGATATTTAAAATACTTGGGTAAGTTAATAGATAGCAGTAGCTCCCTGTAAAAGCTACTGTAGCAAACGGCATAGGGATCTTCTTCCATATCTGCAGATAAAGGCATCCTTATCATGGCTATGTTCTTTAGAGCTTTCTTGAATCCACTCTCATTCACTCACTAAACTTGATATCGATGTTGTCCCTCAGGGTATACAAACTGCTTTGAAGCTAGTGGCCCTAAATATAGACTGTGCAGTAAGAAAACATTGCCTATCCAGGGGTTATATATCTGTTCAAGTAATCATTTAAAAAAAGGTTTTGAAAGTTTGAAGCTTTGTTTTGGTTTCTTTTTACAATGAATGTTTAAAGTAATGTTTAGTTGTCCACCACATTGGCAAATATGACCAAACCAGCAGTGTGAGCTTCCTTCTGTGTGGGACAATATCTCTGTTGGGGTTTCATTCAGCAGCAGTGGTCTCGTTAACTGAATATTTTCCGTTATTCCGTTAAAATATTTTTTGTAACAATGAAGGAAAAATCTGAAAGCAGTCTGTCATTTTGACAGATTAGATCAAACTCGGAACAGCGCCAAAATGTCCACCAGCGGCCCAAATTATATTGCATCCTTACTCCTTAGTGTAGAGTAGACTGAGGGCGATCTGTACTCTACTGTATTATTTAGTAATTCACACCCCTGTCCAGTTGGTGGCGAGTGCATATTAAATAGCTTGTATTTGACCTTGTTGATTACCTCAAGCAAGTGGCAGCAAGGAGTACAAGTGGGAGTACTGGGTTCAGTGGGAGCAAGAGTTTAAGTGACTGAGGTGGGAAGATGGCAAAATGTTCTGTGACATCTGTAGAAAAGCTAACATGAGTAACGGATTTGTCCGAGGGTGCACGACGATGCAGAAATCAGCGTTGAATGATCACAAAAATAGCCATAGCCATATCGAAGCTTCAAGGGTGGTCAACCAGAGCATGGCAATGGTAAAGCATGTGGAGAAATCGCAGGTTGCCTGTAACGAGGCATTAAAAACACAACTTAAAGGTCCCATGTCATGCTTTTCCGGTTATTACCCGTCCCCTTGTGTGTTATGAAGGTTTTTCTGCATGTAAACGGTGTGCAGAGTCAAAACCCTCAAAGTACACCCTGTAGCGAGTAAAACTCTAAAACAGAAAATACCTCCCCAAAACGCCTCGTTGGAGATACGTCATTGTCCATTGTTTACTTCCTGGGTACTGTGTCGTAGGAATGGCCAGTAGCCGGATTGGCCAATCCGTGGAGCCGTTATGTTACGTCCGCGGAGCCTTTACGTTAAGCCCCCGCTGATTGGTCCAAATTGACCAATCCACGGACTTCCTCACACACACACTCAGTGCAGGCAGCTCTGCTGATTTCTCCTCCCTGGCTGCAGGCTGATAACAGACAGTTGGGATCGCAGCGTTTATCAACCTATAAACTTTTTTCGTACTCATTATCGAGCCACACTTATTGTTTTTACTTCGGCTGTGACTTTGTGTGTGCTCAGGATGAGTTTGGCTGTGTTTGGCTGTGTATCGCTAAACAAGGAAATCACACCTCCACGGAGCTCAGCGCGATTCACAACGTCCCGACCAATCGGAGCACACTGGGCTCACAGGGAGGGGGGAGCAAGAGCTGCAACGAGCCGTTTAGGGGAGAGAGTGAATACTGCTGAATACACATACTTTACAGAGATGCTGTATGCGAAACCAATGTGAGTTTGGAAAATTGCACAGTATAAATCTATTTTAGTATACCTCAACAATGGAATTATGATCAGTGGAAATGGCCATGACATGGGAGCTTTAACTCTAACGTCTGGCTTAGCTACGTCCGACTTATGGCGCATTTCCACTACAGCGTGGAGCTCGCTTTAAAGAGCAACTTGCAGGTTTTTTTTTTTACTACATTTATGCTTAACCTTGCCTGAAAATTACAATTAAAAATGTTAATGCAGGATTTGATATGTTTTACAAGACATAAGGGCAAGAATTCAGAGGGAAAGGAGCCATTTTGAGCTCTGCTACTAAAAACTTTTTTTAACGTCATACGTCAAACGAGTCATATTACGTCACATGGGGGAGCAACTTTCTCGGACTCCTTCTCTGCCCAATCCGCGGTAGTAGTTTGTAGTTGGTTTGAGTGGTTGTGATTTAGTGAGCTGGTATTTTTTCGGTAATTTTACATTGCATTTCACCATTTGTAATCATGGTGAGCTATTGTGTTTGTGCAGGTTGCACAAACTCCAGCCTGTCGGGACATCGAGTCCACAGTTTCCCTAACAGGAAAAGGACCGGAGCTAGCTTTCGTTCCTGGGTGCGTTGTGCATCTGAGCGGTCATTTTAAAGAGACGTCCATTAATGATGACAGGAGGCACAGCAGCCCTCTGTCTGATGGACAGATGTGTTCATGACCACTTATATATTTACTTTTAATTCATTCACAGTGCGGTATAATGAGACAATAACAGGCTACAGATGCGGACACACTTACACACACACATATATATATATATTTATATAAATATATACAATTTCAGAATCAAACAGAGCACTCTCATAATAACGTAACACTATCAGAGACTGGATATATCCCCCCCCCCCCTCTGGTCGCTACAATGAGGAAAATAAATTACGGGCCAAAAGTTTTATTTACAAGTATTAAAAGTAAGCAGAGGACACCAAACCAACTGAGACCTGTCTGTTCGCTGCATCTACGCACACACTGTACCACACATACCTACACTACACCACACACACACACACACACACACACACCTACAGCTCCTAAAGCATAATCAGGCTACAGCCGTTGTGTATTTTATTATGTGAAGCACTAAATGGTTTTAAAAATGTCGACTCTTTGTTTGTAGATATCTACTAAACTACAGCAAATAAAGAGAGTAGGCCTGTTACACTGAGTGATATATATTGTACACACTGCTCTGCTTTCTGCACGGACCTCACAGCTGTTCTCACTGTAAACATCGCGTCGCGATGAAAGCATAAAATAATATCCAGGGGATGCATGCAGAGCTGTGATTGGCTGAGATAAGTCCGGCCGTGCGTCACGACTCTTTGAAACATCTCTGTTGCCGGAAATGCATCCACGAAGGAGCCGTGGATGACTGTGGAGGACCCATCAGTGTATCCTCGGTTCTCATTCGTAACACTCCGTTCGATGTCTCACTATGGGATGCGCCTCATCCGCGGAGCAAACAGAAGCATCAATCTCATTACTCCAATCCTGATTGGCAGGTGATCTTGACGTCAGCGTCAGGGAATCCACCCCCTATAAGTAGCTTGCGCTACGACGCATGCGTCATTCAAACACCTCTTCTCGCTTCAGAGCACATCTCGTATCGGTAGCCGGGCTCAATTTCAGACTTTTGTTGCCATCTGTGAGGAAAATAAATGGGGCTCAGAGCCTCAGGATACTGAAATCTGTATTTTTTTGCCCGAGAGAGATCCTCCGTCCTCCCCACCAACCAAAATGGCAAGTTGTACTTCATATCACAATCACTTTCTGTGTCGGGCTGTAGAGGGAAACAATACATGTACACTGGGCCTGTGACAGTGTTGTACTTTTCTTAATGCTGTGAAAGATTAGTCACATTCCAGAAACTGAAACATATTATGTGTCTCTATATTATTTAAGCCATAGTTTGTAGACTGTTATTTACTGCACCATGAAAAGATAAATGCTCAGAGTAACGGCCCCTACACACGGCCGCGGGCGTTAACGCTTGCCGGCGGGCGTGTCTGAAGCTCGACCAACAACCAATCACATGAATCTCCCGCCCCTGACACACAAGCACGCGGTTTGATTGGCTAGAGCTTGTACTGGCTTATGATTCGATTGGCTGACGCCTCCATCGAGGCGTCAAAAGTAGAACATTGCTCTACTTTTGCAGCGAGCACCACGAGAGAAGCTACGCTTTGCTCCCAGAATGCAGTTCGGCGAATCGTGACGTCACCCCATTCAAAGTGAATGGGTTGAAGCGTCAACGCCCGCGGCCGTGTGTAGGGGCCGTAAGAGTTAGTAGTCGCATTTGGAACAGAGGAGACGCGCTACATTGGCATTCATGAAACTAAATGAGGATGCCAACTTGTAATTAGGGGTGCAACAACTAATCGACGTAATCGATTAAAATCGATGACCAAATTAGTTGCCAACTAATTCAGTTGTCGATTCGTTGGTGACGTCATCACGTGTGTTTTACGCGCCGTTAAGCTCCAATGTTATCGGTCTTTTTATCGGTAGGCCTACTGGAGACATTTAACAAATATATGTTATATGTATTATTGCTACATAAAGATTATATCGCAGTCTTAGTGTCGCCAACTCGTTTCTAATATGCAAAAAGACAAAATAATGCGATCTCTCTCCCCCGTCTGTGTGCGAGGGGGCGGGGCAGTTTACACACACGCGGCTGCTACATGCATGCAACACACGGCGGGGATGGCGGAGAGAAGCGCTCCAAGGTGTGGTTAAATGTTACCCGCCTCGAAGTGGACAATGCTCGGTGCCAAAAGTGCAATAAGAGTTTAGCATGTAAGGGTGGTAACACGAGCAATTTGTCTAAACATTTAGCAAAAGTGCTCCACATTCAGACGGAGAAATGCACCGGGTTCGACTGTCTTTCTCGTAGCTCTGTATCCCCATCCACGAGTAACTTTTCCACGTCAGGTGTTATGTATGCTAGCAGCAACACACGGAGTGAACACAATTATACAAAGCTACAGAGCTACAACAAAATGAACATATTTTTACTGTGATTAAATTGTAATACACGTTTCTAAATGATGCCGACGTAACAACATACTGATACCGGTTAGTAAAAACCATGAATTAATGCTTGACAAGTCTGCAGACAAGACGGCAGGCGAAACACTTTTTAAAATGCTTGTTTTCTGGATGGAGATTGGGTCGACCAGGCTAAGCTAATGTTGTATATGCTCCGACCGTCCACACACTCATAACAACGGCCTACAGACATAAATAAACCAGCGACTGTATTCGCCATGACACAGACAGTCTGTGGTTTGTACTTGTTTAACTTGTGTACAGTTTTGAACAGATATGAGGAGCTGTGATCTCTGTGGGCTAACTGCTAACAGCTAATGGCTGATGTTTTCTGGTTTAACTCTTGTGTTTCGCTCCGCTCACCGGTCCGGCGGGCGGAGCTGCAGGATTTCTGCTTCACACACACGTTGCATTCCACTATTTTACTGTCTTTTTCGGACACCTTAAAATAATGCCAGGCCGGTGAAGCCATTATGGCGAGCTTGTTTTTCCGTGCAGAGAAAAGTGTCATGTATTTTACGTCATGCGATCGGCTCTCGCGATCGGCTTGTTTAGAGAGCACCGATCGATCGGTGGAGAGTGAGTATCGGCCGATCTCGATCGGTGATCGATCGGAGCATCCCTAATTAAAACGAGAAAAAACGTGGCTGAATCGATTAATCCATAGGTTGATAATGTTTCTGTGTAATACTTTTTGTCATTTAATTCAATTTTTATGTAAAAATCGGAGAGCAAAAGTTAGCTGCTAATGGTAGCCACCAGAGTTATCGCAGATTCCGGTCTCGGCTATGCGGCAGTCTAACACACACACATTAACAAATAAGGACTATGTGGGAGTTCCCCTCGATTCCATTGGCTCTGACGGTTAAAAAGAGATGTCAATCAGCAAAATCGAGCAAGGGGGGCCAGAGATAGGTCAAATCCACCCAAATGACCCCAGAAGTGGGTTTTCTTTGCTAAACCTCTCTAAAAAGGTCAAATTGCACTTGTTTTGCATCAATCTTGATACAGGGTACTTATTATATGTTGTAGTTTGGATTCCTAAAGCTTTTAGTCTACCATCCCATCATTCAAGGGTGGTTTTCACTATAACGGCCCGTCCACACAGCGGCGTGCGATGAGTCTTCCAACGCTTCTGCCCATTCACTTGAATGGGGTGACGTCACGCCTCACCGAAATGCATTGTGGGGAGCGTAGCTACACTTTGCTCACGTTGCTCGCGTCAAGAAGATACAAAAGTTGAGCCATGTTCAACTTTTGTATCTTCGACGGAGGCGTCAGCCAATCAAATCCCGTTTATGAAAATCTGCCAGTACAACTGCTAGCCAATCAAACCGCGTGTATGTTGGGAGAGCCAGACCGCAGGTCCGCAGCACCACGGAGAGAGCCTCCCCGCTGCTGCTGCTGCTGCTGCTGCTGAAGGAAGGTGGAACACTTTTTAACTCTTTTTTTCCCCCCTCTCTTTTCTCCCTGCTTCTGCTGCAGGCTAGCAAGCTAGCGGGCTTTTTTGCTTTGTATGTCCGGGGCGGGAGATTCATCTGATTGGTTGTTGGTCGCGTTGCTCCCAAGCTTCTGCCACGCCCACCACAAAGATACAACGCACGCTGCTGTGTGGACGGGCCGTAAGCAAACTTTTTTTTTTGGACGGACACAATCATTTACATTTTTTTACTGTGTTCAATCTGAATTTACTTTAAAATAAAAACATTTATATTCAGTCTGACACTTCTACATCCAACTCACCTTGCTTTGAGAAAAAAAGATTGTTAATTTAACCCTTTTAGAAGGGAAGATATGGTCATTTGTTCTGGGAATGTCATTTTCGAGCCTGATACCTGAAAAACAGGCTCGGGGCTTAACAGGTTAACTTGTTCAGTAACATGTGATGAAAAGCGACCCACTAAGTAATGATTCATGTCATCTATGACAAGATTTAATGTAAACTAAATGTAGTATATCCTGAATTCCTAAGTGAAAAGTAGGTTTAAGGATTATACTTTTCATAACCTAAGACCTGTAATCATTTGGGCTGTCGAGTGAATGCAGAACTGCATTGGATTTCAGAAACACAACCATAAATGCTTTCATGTAATGTGTTTTTGTGTGTGTGTTTGCATCTTGCAGGGTCTTGATGAAGTGATGCCTCTCAACCTGTCGGGCCACACAGGAAATATATGATAACATATATTTCAATGTTAATGAACTTCATACTGTTCATTCATAATCTGATTGTCTTTGTAGCTCACTGTTGAAATAAATTACAAAATAATTATATCTACAGCCAAAAACATAAACACACCGCTTTCATAAATAACACACTTGTTCTGCAATAATATGTTTTATGTTTCCTGTCATTTTTGTTAGGAAAGGACATGCCTGAAAGACACGACATTTTCTCCTTCTCTGAGGGTCAAGAAGAACATCCAAGAGGAACATTAAAAGCTGATGTTATGAGATGTTAAGACCAGTACAGGACATTCACTAAGAAACTACTTGGATTGTGAAAACACAGTCAGCTGATCGAATGCAGCTATTTCCACATCTATACTCCATCAGCTGATTATTTCTATTTGCCTCACTTTATGAGCTTCACATCACTTGTGCCTTGTACCGCAGAGTTTGCAACGTCACAAATAAATGGGGCCAATCTCCAGTCAGATGTGAATGTGTAATCTAACATTTTCAGTAAGAATAATGGACGAAAGGAGTGCAAATACAATTTATTGAAATGTGAACCAAAAGTTAATCAAAAATGTTTTAAATAAACCTATGAAATGTATAAGTAAACACATTTAGTCAAATAAAGTGACAGACTAGGCCTGTGCAGTTGGTATCAGCTTTGCCCACCATGGGCTCCTCCATCAGGCCTGGTCCTCCTCGCTGAGGAAAGACCCTCAGTCCTCTCCAAACCAACAGACAGGACGTCCATCACACGGAGGTTTCTCCCTGAAGTCTCTGCAGCTCTCTGGACACCACGCTGTCTCAATCCGTCCACACTGAATATGAGAGGGTTAAAATGAAAATAATAAATGCTTGAGACAATAAGAAATATAAAGTTGACTGTTGAGTTGCTCCGTTTTTTTAGATTGTCAATACTATTACTGTATAACTAATATATCAGGTTAAGAGGCACATTCAAATAAAGATTGGTCTTTAAATACATTTTGTCTTTTGAATTAATCCTTGACTTTAGTCAAGGATCTAGAACTGGTACTTAGTTTTAATGATACAGTCTGGTTATTATGCTGTTTGGAGGAGGCCTCACAAGTAAGACCACTAACTAGCTACCATCACATGTACCTTAGCTTGACTTAAATGTATTAAACGTATAATTAAGTGATATCAAAATATAAATAACTAATGTCATGCAAACATATTAATATTTGCTTGATTCCAGTGTTGAATTTAGCACAATTGCAAAACGTTAAGGGATTTTAAGATTATGAAGTATTATGCTAAAAACTCAATAACTTAGATTATTATTTATAGTTTTGCTGAATAGTTTCATGTCCGCTTACCTTAGAAACGTAAAATGCGACGGCAGTGTGCAGATGGGGAGCATGTTAGCTTAGCTTGGTAGCTTCAGCTAGCTCTGGAGCTTGCAGCTCGGTGGCAGGAGGTCCCGCCTCGACTCCGCCTCTTTGCCCTTATTTGGAGCAGGTGGGAGTTGAACTCTGACGTCCGTGTCGAGCCGTTAGTGGCCGACTCCGCCTACTAAGGGCTTCTCGGCAACTGCAGAATCCTATGGGTGACGTCACGGACCCTATGTCCATTTATATACAGTCTATGTTCAGGACACACGCCGGTTAGAATATTCTATTCTGCACATGTGCAATGCTGCACAATTCAAATGTTACAGTAATGGGTTGTGCTATTACAGATGACAGACTGTAGTTTTATAGATATGTTGTCATATTACAGGGGCTTTTGATTACAATATTTCTCTAGCAGGAAGGGCCCTCAGATTTTGAGATACCCCTACCCGAGGTAGAACCAGGGGTGAAAGTGGTTTGAATTTCTTGCAGGTACTATAATGCTACCCCGACCTTCATTGGTTCATATTGTTCTCCTCCCGCCCCCAGCTTCATGCATCCCTGAACACAAACTTAGCTAACTTATTATATTCATCAATGGCCAGGTTCATGTCCATTCTCTGGGCTAAATAAGCATCATCACCTGTGTCATCTGTGGGCGTTGTTTTTCTAATTTTAAGCACATTCTGAGTTTCTTCATCTCTCTCCTTTCTCTTAAACATCTGAAGAATCGTCGTTTGCATTTTTGCTTTAATTACCATGTAGCCTACTTTTCTAGCTGTCATTCAGTCACTCCATTCTTTTCTCCTCCCGCTGTTCTGATCAAGTGGGAAAAAGCAAATATGTGACCCGCTCTATCGAAATCAGTCGGAAGTCGCAACGGCTCATTTCAAAATAAACGTGGATTTGCGTAAAAAAATTGTTTTTCGGGGTTGTGGTGTTTTGTTTGATTTTAAATAAACAAAGTCTTGGCTTTCAGAATATGAAACTTTTATTTCCAAAATCACACGATAAATACATTTTTGAAGCTTGTAAAGGGAAGAAGACACCTCTCCCTCGCCACTCCGCTGTTCCGCAGCGCAGCTCCCCCTCCCTCCGGCTGAAATTATGAATGTAAGGTGTATAGTAATCATAGATAACACGGCAGGGTCCGTTAAAGTTTGTTTTCATCTGATTTCAATTAAACAAAGGCTTGGCTTTCAGAATATTAAACTTGTTTCGGCAAATTCAGATGATAAATACAACTTTGAAAGCTTGTAATGGCATAATTACAAGCGGAGAACGGAGTAACTTGGAGTCACAGCAGGCAAAACAACAGCCGGTGTTTCTCGTGAGTGTTTCCCCGGGAAACAAACACAATACACACGAATGCAAAATTACACAACCACACACGTATACACACACACACACACACTCGCGAGCCTCCCCCAGACCAGTAATCCAAACGAAAATATCTTCCCTTCGTAGTATAAATTCCACGGGTGGAGCTGTCAATTCTTCCTGGTCCTCCGCACCGCCTGGAAATCTCTTACCGGTACTAAGGACCGGGTAGGACCGGCACACTTTCACCACTGGGTAGAACAAATGACAACAATGATTTTTCTTATCTATAGGGTCTCCCATTAATGAAATTGATTGTTGCCAAATTTTATTTTGGGGGAAAAAATGTTTTTTTGGTTGTTCTTTAGAACTACCCCAATCCCTGAAAAAGAGCCAAATTAGACCAGGCCGAATGTGGGAAAGGTGACAAAAAAGCCCATAACTTGAGAATGACCACTCTTTTCCTCTCCAGATTTGCTGAGGTATGAACCAGGTGGCTGTCCTACATCACCAAATAGTCAGACAATTATTTAACTAAAAAAATACTGAATTATAGTCCTGTAAACTTAGCTTTAGTTTAGACGGAAATTGTACTTTTGGTGATAGGAACATAGGACTCCATGGCCTACCTCTTCTCTGATACAGTCAAATTCCAAATGGGGGATAAGTGGCATAATAGCCTATAAGTTAAGGATGCTCACTCTGATGGTCATTATATATTGGAGAGGGGACCTTTTACCACCACTTAATTAAATGCATTGTTGCAAGATAAAAATGTGAGTTAATTCATTTAGATAAACATTTTAAGTTGCAAACATTAAATTATAAGTTGTGTTGACGTAATAATGTTGGTAATTACATCAACTTAATAGTGTGTGTAATTTGAACTCTGATTTCTGCATTAATTGACTTAAAACCAAATTCAAGTAGTAGTAAGTAATGCAATTGGCTTGATAACTTAATTGTTCTACACCTTGAGTTAAGGATTTCAAGTCCACTCCCACTTAACATGCCTGGACAAGTTCCGACAGTTAAGACAAATATAAATATACAACGGACATTTTAAGGTGAGTGTCATCTTTTGTCATTCAAATACAGTAGATAGCCTTGCTGTTGCACTGTATAGGCAAATTGCTGTTTGACCAAAATTAGCAGCCTTTGAACTGTGAATAGTGAGAGAGGGTACAAAGTAGTAGAGGCTACTGTGAGAGTAAAAATACTTTGGTTATATTGTGATATCGCTTTTTATTAAAAATGAATCTCGGTGAAGCAGATCAAGGACATGCTTCTTGAGGGAGGATCGTTATTAGGGCCCGAGCACGAAGTGCGAGGACACCTATTGTTATTGGAGGAATTCTTCTTATTAGGGCCTGAGCACAAAGTGTGCGAAGCCCTATTGTTATACTGAGAAAATATTTTCTTATTAGGGCCTGAGCACGAAGTGTGCGAAGACCTATTGTTATACGAAGAATTATTATTCTTCTGAATTTTTTTCTGCAGTTTAAACCTGTTTTTGAGGGGGTTACCACACTATGCGTGTCGCGACATTTGGCAACGCCGCCAGGACGGGCGAAAAATGTCACATTCTGGATTCGATAGCGGAAAAATTTCCAACATGCTCTCTAGCGCCACCTGTCAAATTTCAGGTTCCGGAAAATTTACATAGTCGCAGCGTAACTCGGACGGACCTGAAATTTTGCACACTTCTCCGGGTGGAGCAGCTCTACATATTATCCTCTCATAACCCCAAGCTCCGCCTACTTTATTTATTTTTTAATTAGCATAATGTGAAAAACAGTGAAATATTCACTAAAATTTCAATTATTTGAATTTCCACACCAAACTTAGTGTACATCATCAATTGAGGGTCGGACACATTACTGTAGAAAATGAGCACGATGTGTGGAAAAATGTGGCCGACATCCATGGAAACGTATTAGCAAAAAGGTGTGGCCTACACATAAATGCTCACAATTTATCCGAAATGTATCCAAATATCACCGACTTCGGTGGATAGGTTCAGTTTGTCTTGGGGAATAGGCACCAAAAAGCA
>CALSBZ010042302.1:382649-410770 GCA_943591055.1 Gobionotothen gibberifrons | reverse complement strand
AATTAACAAGGTAACACAGTATTTGTTCATGTCTGAGGGTGTTTTGATTTTTAAGGATCATGTTGGAGCAGCATGTAGCGGTTCTGGAAATATCACTGCAGTCTAATGGTAATATGAAACTAATGTTCCTTAAAAAAAAACATTAACTTCTCTCATCACATTTAATTTGTTTTGTAAAAGAAAAGAAGAAACGTGGGATGTTCAGACCTGATCCTCTCAGATTCTAATTGTAGAATATACGGTACATATATAATGCTGGAATATTCATTCCTGAAGCACATGAAGTTTGCTAAATTATTCATCCCAGCTGTATTAAACTATTATTTTACTCTAGAGCGGTGAGCACTGCTAAATAAGGCAATAGGTATGCAGCAGCTGTTCAACATTGCTTTTCAGTCTTTTCTCGCAGTGCATCACTCAGGATTTCTTTCTATATTGCATTTGAATTTGTAATTGGTGGATAAAGAACAAGATATAAGAAACCATTTATTATAATAAAATACATACTGTACCAGAAAACATTACTCTTGGGGTACTACATTATAGGAGTCTATTTTCCAGCTCAATGTATTCCCTATGTTGAGGCCCAGTAAATACCAACTCTACTAGATGCTAAATTACAAAACATAATGCACCATGTCTTGTTTTCTAAAGGAGACATGCTGTTTTATTCTAAGAGCAAGCTTGGATCCACACTCTAAATAAGGTAATTGTAACACAACAACTCATGACTGCTGCAAAGGAGTGCTGGTTTGCTGCTCTGTGTCACACTACTTGGCAGGTCGTTCATTTTAAGAAGCCTATTACCCACCCCATCACCGGAGAAGCAAAGCAACATAAAGCTGTCAATGTCCTTAGCACTGTTCCTTTCAAAATAAAAATGTTTATATCTGGTGGTTTAAATAATTTACTGCTTCTGCCCCTCTCAAAAGAAACATGTGTTAGTGTTCTTGCCACCATTTCTTTGTGAGATGATTGAAGGATCTCTTTGTTAGTAAGCTTCATAAAGCTGGGGATGCCTTTCATAGTGAAAACCTTTTGCTCTTTAGTGTGCCCACTAAGACTGCTTACAGTGAATGCGTCTAACAGCAATCCTAATTCTTAAAGCCGTTTAAGAACAAAGGCAATTTACATGTTTTGCCACTGTCAAATAATTAATTAGAAATAGTATAATAGGATTCACTAATTGTTTTAATCCAAGGAAAGAAAATGTGCTGTACCATTTTATTTTTGTCTGAAAAACCTCTGTAAATGACATCACGCCTCAAACTGACGGCACTTGTCTCAATAACATGTTTTAAATGGAAGTTGTCAGAAGTCCAATACCACCAGCTGCTCTTGCAGTAATAAGTAGTGCACCTTTCTTACTGTCCTAATGTGCACAATGTAGTAACTGCTTTTTCATCTTTTGTTTTCTTACAGTAGTTATGTTCTCTGTATTTTATATGTTTGTGTTATGTGTTATGTGTTATGTGTTATGTGTAACGTTGCTGCCTTCTTGGCCAGGTCAGCATTGCAAATGAGATCTCAATGCTTTTATCTTGTTAAATAAAGGTTAAATACAAAAAATAAAAAACATTGTGGGGGGGGATATGCTGCTATCTTTCATACGCGTGATTTGGATATCATTTTAAATTATTTTGTTAACTACTTTGATGCCTGTGTGAGTTTGTGCAGGCAGAACTAAGCTTTCAACCAGTGTGGAGAATAGCAAGGTTAATGTTTGATGAATGAACTGAATGTGACATTTTCCCTCCTGCCCTAAACTGCTTTAATAAGCTATACAGTCTGAAATCTGACATGTAAATGGTTTGTGGCAGTGAAATGTCACTTTGTAATAGGTGTTTGTATTTTTGTTTCTGATATGTCAATCCCGTAAATCTGATTTTACACCAAAACACTAATGAAATATCTACCACAAAAAGACAAAAATATCAATTTTTTCTTTCCTTCCTTTTTCATTACTAGGTTTTGTGAATTTACAGCCATGGATAACTCCACTTTATTATGCAGTGCAAATGATATTGTACACGACGGCATGATTCACCAGTAGCCTCCAGTTCATTTGTTAACTTTAGTAAATGCATGAGTGAAAGCTTTGTTCTTGCTCTTTCAAACATGGTTCAATAAATATTTAAGGTAATCATGCGTGGATCAAGGCGTGAATTATCATAATGAGAGAGATTATGGTGCTGTATCACAGAGATTTGTGGAAATGCTTCGAGAAGCCCTTGGTGTGCTGGCTTACAGTACATGGACACCAGTGCGTTGACTTGTTGTGTGTATCGTTTTAGATAAAGTACAAATATAAAATCACTAATATGAAATGTTGCACTAGCCACAGATGCTTTTACCGAGACATACACTCTAAATTATAATGACTTTTAAATTAATTGCCATTGCTAAACAAGTTCAATCAATGAGGCTATTTCTGACATGAAAAGATCTCTGTATTTTCCAGTATAGTCGACAGAGTTGTGGTGTCAGAGGGGTCTTTCCCTGTTAGGGCACACAGGGCATATCTCCCCAGCCGCCCTCAGGAAAACTCTCTACAAGTCTTACTTTGCACATTTTTTCCATCCTCTAAAGAACACATTTTCTTTTTCAGAAACTTTTCTTTCATTTCCATTATACTGCTAGCTGCTACTCTGTCTCCGAGGTCTCTGCCATGTGGTTTTTAATCATTCTCTGCCAGAAAGGTGAAACAGGTTCAAACTAATGATAGAATTAATTAACTCATGTAAAGAAATTTGCTCGAGAACAATTACAAGCAAGCTCAATGGTATTTACTTGCATTGTAGCACAATGAAGCACAATTAAAGCAACCCCTATGCACACTTATATATGCACATAATGGGAGATAAATAGTTATTCAAACAACAGACTCATTATACTTAAAACCATTGGGATACTTCCAGTACACCCAAAGTTGCGTGATTGAATACACAAAAAATGAACACCATATTGGGAAACTACTTCATGTGAGCTAACTGAAGTAATATCACAACCTTCCCAGGCCCTAAACCAGTGTGCATCGGATGAAAACTCTAACTGACTGTTGTTTTTGTTTTGATTGAACTCTTAAAATGAATGTAATAAACAGCAGCACCACAAACAAATATTAATTTAATTAATTTCAGTTGTGTTCATAGGACATGACAAAAGGTAGACACAAACTCAGTCATATTAAGCTGAGGCTAAGCAATCTTGATTACCTTGATTGGAAAAATCTGTGGCAGAGGCCATTTTGGTTTCATGGAAGACATTTTGAGGAAAGGCACAGGTGTCAATAGTGAATTTAATGATGGCAGATCTCCATGGAAAGTGAAATATCGACAAAGACTGAGCTGGTCCAGTGAAACCTTTTGAGATCAGAGCATTGACCTGAATCCTCGACCTCGGTGAGTCAACCAAACCTCCAGCTCAGACACTGTGAATGTCAACAAAACACAGGGATAGGCCCCACATTGCCTGACCTGATGTGGCTATTATTTAGTGGGAATGCTGATAACAGCATTCCAACTATCTGTTATTCCACGCACGAAATTCTTAAATTTTATTCCGGCCGTTATTTTGCCGGTCTTCTTCTCCCACATTCCACATCGCAGAAACTCCGTTCAAACATCAAAACGTTCAGCTAGGTCGGGAATCGATTGCTATTACTTTTCTCATTCATAACTTTCAGAATTTCCGAGATATATCCCATAATTCATCACATTTTTAACCATTGAAGTCAATGGAGAAAATCTTCAGACTTGAACAATCTTCATGTAACTTCAACTGCTAACTGTTCCTTCATACTTTCACTCAGACCTCATTCCAACTTTAAAATGTTACACATCTTTCTGACATTATTCATATTAAACAACTTTTAAATCAGATTCATAATTTTATAAATATTAAACATTGTTCAGACCTTGGTAAAGAGGCCTTCTTCCGCTTTAACATTGCGCAGCTCGTTAAGGCAGAGTGTGTGATGTCAGAGTTAGAGTGGAGGACAGTTTGAAATTCCCCTTCATATTTTTTTTTACACCTGCCATAATTCCCAAACCCTACACTTCTGAGACATAATTTTTCATGACAAACGTAGGAAAACATCTCGTAGCTTGAAAAATAAAAAATAAATTAAGCAAAAAAATTAAAGAAAATGCCTCTTGAGGGCATGAAGTGACAAAAACGTTCAACATGTCTCTATAGAGAACCGCTTGTCTCCCTCGCTATCGATACCACGACGGCGAGGACGTTTTCTTATATTCTCACACCAGAGAAGAGAAGAATTAAGGGCTATTAACACACCAGTTAATACCCCCTTTGTGGAAATAAATCTATGCCGTCGCTTTTCTCCGGACTTAGGACGAGTTGTTAGATTTTTTCCCCGGCAACTTTCCTGCTAAGAGAGGGCCCTCTCCATGCCGTCACCATGGCAGACAAGATGGACGCCTCTCTCCCTCCCACCAGAGGAGCTGGGGACTCGGTTGCAAGGCTCTGTGGCTGTGGGTTCAAGATCTCGGACACAGACACACACCAGGTCTGCTCGTCCTGCCTCGGGCTGGAACACGCCCGGGAGGCCGTCGACAACCCCGGCTCGTGCAGACATTGCTCCGGCATGTCCCGAAAGAGCCTTAGCTAGCGAAGCTAACCTGGCGAGCATGGGATCCCTCGTGTACACTGGCGTGCCGGACGGCTACCAGGACACAGGGGCACCCACCGCTAAAGTCGAACCCGCACTGTGTCGGTCTGGGGTTCATCTACGGCGGCAGCTGCGAAGCCAAAGTCCCGCCCTGAGTCAGGCTGGAACTCGGTAATAGCGAGAGACGTGAGATTGGGACCCCGAGCTCCGCCGAGCTGGGGCTCCCAGCTGGACCTCACCATGGCCACACTCGCAGACGATATCCTGGAGTCGGAAGACGCGGGAATGAAGAGGATTCCTCTGAGTTCCTTCTCTCCGACTCAGACGAGCAAGAAGAGGACGTCTTCATGCCACCAGCTCGGGCTGCAATGCCGGGAGCGATGGCTGCTCCCCCAGGCGACAGCACACCAGCTTCGCCATGTCTCAGCGTGGACCTGCAGGTCGTGTGCCAACGCGCTGCATCCAGGCTAGACATCTCATGGCCCGAGATGGCCAAGGAGACCTCTAGGTCCCGCTACGAGGGGAAAAATGTGCCCCAAGCAGCGAGGAAGAAGAGGCAACTCCTGCCGGTTTTTCCAGAGTTGCTGGATGAGGTGTCGGTCTCCTGGAGAGACCGGCCCTGCAGTAACAAGGCCCCGATCCAGGGTGCCTCCTCCCTGGACTGTGACGGAATGGAGAGGCTTGGCCTGCTCCGCATACCGCCAATGGAACCGCTGGTGGCAGCTCACCTCCTCCCGAGGACGGCGTCTGCACTGAGCAAGAACCCCACGCTACCGGTAAAGGCGGACCGACTGCAGTCCACGCTGGCTGACCGAGCCTACAAGGCTGCAGCGTTGTCCGCCAGGGCCCTCAACATCTCCTCGTTGCTGACTGCATACCAAGCAGAGCTCTGCGAGGATCTGGCGAGCGGGTCTGGGCCGGCCCTATGGGGCAAGATCGCGGCGGTAATGGACATCTGCCTCCGGGTACAACGCTGCGCGGTCCAGGCCACGGGAAGGATCATGGGCATAATGGTGGTGCAGGAGAGAGCCAGGTGGCTCAACCTGACCGACCTCCCAGACCGGGAAAAGGACGATGTTCTCGACATGCCCATCGTTCCCGAGGGCATTTTCGGCCCCGCTCTGGTCTCACTACAGCGGAGACGGGAGTCGAAGACGAGGGAAGACGAGGCTCTCCGCCTCTGCCTCCCCCTAAGGGCCCAGCCGCCACCTACAACGGTCTCACGGCAGCCCCCGGCCCGAAATGCCCCTCACCCTGCTCGGTTGATGGTACCGAGACAGCTGAGGCAGCAGCCCGACCCGAATCCCCAGCCCAGGCAGGAGACAGGGGCGAGCTGGCCGAGCAGATCTCCGGTCCCGGCTGCAGCCACGCAGGCGCAACCGACCCAGATCCTCAGCCACCTGACGGGAGAAAAGAAGCGCCCCCTTCTCCCCTCCATGACAGAGCTGCGTTCTCCAGCTCCAGATGTGTTCCTGCCTCGAGAGATGTCCCAACGCCATCCTCAAGTGCACAAACACACATGTCTGCCAATTTATTGTTGTAAAATATTTTTCTGTATAAAACATTTCCGCTGTCGCATCCAGGCTCAGGCCAAGGGCGCAGCTCAAAGAAATGAAAGAAAAAAACAATAAAAAGACAATAAAACCAATAAACAGCCCGCCTATTGTTCCCCTTTTGAGAGCAGCTACAGCATCTCTCAAAAGACGGACATTAGAACAGGTCTGTGAAGGCACCTTCGCCATGCGCATGCTTAGTGGCGACGGGGGGGTTTGAAGCCGCCTTTGTCACGTGCTGACGCAGTGACGACTGGGGCTGTGGAGCCTCCACTGTCACGTGCAAATGCAGTGTCAGCTGGGGCTCTGAAGCCACCACTATCACGTGCAAGCGCGGTGGCGGCTGGTGCTGTGAAGCCTCCACTATCACGTGCAAAACGTAGTGGCGGCTGGTACTGTGAAGCCTCCACCATCACGTGCAAACGCAGTGACGGCTGCGATTGTTAAAAACACCACCACCACACGCATGCGCAGTGTCGGTGGGGACTGTCAAATTAAGGTACTACCGTGCTCAGACACTAAAGGACCCCAAAAATCGCGACAAATTGAGACTCTGAGGGTGGGAGACATGTCATCTCTGCTGACTCTAAAGAGAAATCAGCGGGAGATGTTCACAATGTCTGCCGGGGACTTTCTCGAGACAGTAACACGAGGCTACGGTCTCCAACCCAATGTCAGAGCAGCAGACTTCAGATAATGGTTAATGGTTGTGCCCTCAACAGCTCTACGTCAATTATGGGGTGTCATCATGCATCCCTCTCCATAAAAGACGATGTCGCTTTACATTAACTCCTATGAAAATGTTCAAAAAGCGCTCAAACTTTACAGTACATGTGTGCTAACAGTCCAGCTGTGACGACATCTACGTGAGAGTTATAAGATTTCTTCAAATGGCGTTGCCATGGTAACACAAGGCTCGCCATGAAACACGGTTCTCTCATAACTTCAGTGAAAATGCTCCAAACGGCCCAAAACTTCACAGGTTTGGTAACGATGCAGCCATGCACACATCTAAGCGTATTATGAGATCTCACCATATGCCGTTTCCATGGAAACGCATCCCTCGCCATAAACAACGATGTCGCTATAACTCCTATGAAAATGTTCAAAAAGTGCTCAAACTTCACATGTGTGCTAACAGTCCAGCCGTGAAGACATCTACGGGACATGCTGTGGCCATGGCAACACAACTTCAGTGAAAATGCTCCAAATGGCCTAAAACTTCACAGGTTTGGTAACGACGCAGCCATCAACGCATCTAAGCGTATTATGGGATGTAATCAAATGCCATTGGCATGGCGACAGATCATTCACCATCAAGTTAGTTCAAAAGTTTGCAGTTCTGCTGCTTTTCCAAGCCTTTTTACTTTCTTTTCTTCTCTCATCACCAGAGATGGGGTCGTTACTAAAAAAATGATATATGTTACATATTACTTTTTTTTTTAAAGTAATATATTACACTACTTCGTTACTCTCTACATAAAGTAACTCGTTACTTTACTCGTTACTTTACTCGTTACTTTACTCGCCGAGCACGTACGAACTGCGTATGCGTGAGTGGCACTAACTCTCCTAACCAGCAGGCGGCGGTAGTGTGTATTTGTCATTCAAAACAGGCAACAACCGGAAGACAGAGAAGAAGAACAGACTACGTGATATAAACAAACAACAAATAGCGTGTGCGTTAGCTTCACCTTAGCATGTGTTCTTTGCTGGTGTTTGTTGAGGTTTGACGTGGTGTTTACAGCGGTGGATAACAGCTTCTGGCCTGGACACAGTTTGCACCTCACCGTCACATTCCTGTCTATTCTTCGGACGAACTCAAAATAATGGGCATACCTCCACCCCTCGAAAGTTATCGCTGACTCAGCCATGTTTATGCAGCACTGCACGTGGAGATGTGGACGCGCAAATCGCGCAGATTACGTACATATAAACCTGCGGCGGAAACCCCTCTTGTCTGTCAGTGTGATTATGACTGATTTTATAAAAGTAACGAAGTAACGCGTGTTGGTGCAATGTTAGTAACTGTAGTGTGATTACTGAATTATAAGTAGCACATTACACTACTCCGTTACCGACAAAAGTAATATTATTACAGTAACGTTACACCCAACTCTGCTCATCACACATTCAAGCCCCCAGTGTTCATGTATCATTTAAACCTAAATTCTTCATTTTCTTCTTACACATTACATTTCAGCATAGCAATTCAGCGTCAGCTTTTCAGCATAAAGCATTCCCACTAGCAATTTCTTCAGGAATTGCATTCTCTAGTTTATGAATGATGTTCCAGGCAGTTGGGTCTTGTATTGCAAACTTTTCTCCTACAAAACTACATTCCCATACAACTAAACTGCATTTCAAGGGACATGTTTCATCTTCCAGACTACAGTACCACTTTCAAATATGTGTGGGATTGTAAATTGAAAGAAAACTAATACAAAAAACGCAATGGTTATGTTTAAACTACTAGGTTGTGTATCACTAACATTAGGTTTAGTTAGGACACAAACACTTGAGGTAAAGTGTGATGTTGGTGTTCTGCATAAGAAGAGTACCAGTGAAACCTCAAAATCAAACATAATTCAGGACAAAGTGCATTCGCCTCGAATAACAATTAATAACATAGTTACTTGTAAGTTAGCATCATCTTAAGGGTACCGCGCTGAGCATTGTACTGTACAGGTAAAAAGGTTATCTTAAAAAAAAGCTTTGCCCGAGATGTTAACAATTTCTGGATTTTGCAAACAAAACCAATCTGTGAGGATAAAGCAATGTAGTGACAGATGTGGGTGTTGTGTGACAGTCTGGATAAACAGTAGTAGACCTTTCTCAGCGGCATAGCACACATTGTGACTTGTCAAACACTGCTGTAATTAATAACATAAATAATGGCTCCATTCCATGAAGGTATTTCCATTCTCAGGCCATTGTAACACACCTAATATGAACTGAGCCATCATTAATGGTATGTGTTACATCTGTCATTTTTGTGCTATGAAAAAACATAGTATATGCTGCAAGAAATTATATCAACAGGGATTTATAAGTGTATATATATATAGTAGCTAGGACATTGAGAGTGAGGTATAACAACGCTGCAGTTAAAGTGTGTCTGTCTGCAAAGCAATGTCTGAAAAAAAGCACTTGAGGAGCTGTTCATGAGTAATAGCCCTGAAAAGAATGCTTAACTCGAGCTGCATCCTCTTGAGCCGCCATGAACACTTGATTTGAGAGTAAGAATGTGAAATGGAGACTTCAGACTGAATAAAAGTCCACCAGGAGTATGAAACCGTCGTTTTTCTACAACGTTTCGAGCATCAGTCAATTGTTGTTATGAATCACCAGAAGGGGCACAGATTCTACACTTACCACAAATAAATTATGGATGTGAATAATTTAAGAGCAGTTTATTAAGAGCTCCTTACTTAATGCACCCTTAAATAAATAATGTTGATAAAACCCAGCACACTTTTAAGCTCAGCATTCTTGTGGTGAGGTTGTTATGATTATTTTAAGATTAAAATAGCAGGTTGTATTATCATTTCTAGCACTGATATTACCAACCAACCAAAGATAATCTTGATAAAAACACACTGAGAGGATTTGTGGCAGTATCATTTAAACATTGTTAAGATTAATGCCTTACCTAATTCCATGGTGACTTTCCACTGTCAGTGCAAAGCAGGACAGACTACAGTATGAATCAATGATGAGCCAAGATTAATTAACTGATGGCTACAGGACACCATCCTGTGTATTGTTGAACCACACTCACTCTATAATCTAATCTCCAGTTTGTTCTAGTATATGTGTGGGCAGGGTCTAGACACAAACACTTTTAATCAATACTTATTCAAATCAGATAAATGACAGAGATATTAAAGGCCAAATGCTCCATGGATACACACAGACTTCTGCTAACACTAAAACATGACGTAAACTCCCCTAACATCAGTCTACCACAAAGCTAAACAAAATCTTAAATCTAAATCCGAATGTCCAGACTTTTCCACATTGACAGGCTCAATGATGCAACGTTGTCTATTCAATTAATACAGGTAATGTGTTTATATGTAAAATATTTGTAGTAGTCCATGACAGTTGAAAACAATGTTGGTCTCTTGTAGGTGGAACAGTGGGGGTGAATACATTTGTACTCCTGTCAATAATTTACTTTTAATTTTAAAGCAATTAACCTCTATGGCATACATTAATTCTTAATCAAGCTTTGATGCAGCTGTTGCTTAGAATTTGCTAATTTCTGTTTCAGTGATTAGGTATAGCACCTGAGCATGACATATGTTGTGAAGAAAAACGCATCTCTCTATTCATGAAAGAGAAAGACAGGCTGATTCAATTATGTCTGTGCTCGGATCTCCTTTTATAGCTTTCACATTTGTTTATATTCCTGTCGTAACTCGTAATATGGTGTCTAATGATATCAGGGTCACAGTGACAATGCAGATTATTTTAATTATACAGCTCTGTTGTTGGGGAATGTGTGACATCGCCCAAATACCTTCCACATACATGAAGCTTCTACATACCCGCCCCCTGAGGGTATTCTCTAATTACTCTGATAAATTAGTACACACACTAATATTATAACCTGGCATTTTGGGGATATATAATAAACCACACAATAACATTGAATAAGGGTGAAAAACATGCCAGCTGACACGAAACCCTCATGGCCCCTCCCGCAGGCGACTGTCCCCGTGGAAACGCTGTGAACTACTTCATTATTAGCTTTGAACCATGATCTTTCATATTGTATATCAACAGTAACGTGCAGTATACATGTCACTTCACATCATAGTTTTGTTTTGATTCCTCTCAATGTTTTGTGGTAATGTGATAGATAGATTTTTTTTATTCAGACCAGGTACTTGTGGGCCTACTTATAAATGTATGTATTTATATCACGCAGAGTTTCTGTGATATTACTTGACTTAGACATGCTTGCGATTATGAAAATACCTTTGGGGATGCAACTGGCTGCAAAACAAAAGGTAATACAATAAGATAAAACGTATACATTGAGCTTCTTCTAAAGTTTGGACAGGTACACATCTGATTGAATCGCAGATTAAACTAGAGGATGCAATTCCTGAATAAATTGCTAGTGGGAATGCTTTATGCTGAAAATCTGACGCTAAACTGCTATGCTTAAATGTAATGTGTAAGAAGAAAGTGAAGAATTTAGATTGAAATGATACATGAACACTGGGGGCTTGAATGTGTGATGAGAGAAGAAAATAAAGTAAAAAGGCTTGGAAAAGCAGCAGAATATTTGAACTGCAAACTTTTGAACTAACTTGATGGTGAATGATCTGTCGCCATGCCAACGGCATTTGATGACATCCCATAATACGCTTAGATGCGTTGATGGCTGCATCGTTACCAAACCTGTGAAGTTTTGGGACATTTGGAGGATTTTCACTGAAGTTATGAGAAAACCGTGTTTCATGGCGGGCATTGTGTTGCCATGGCAACGGCATGTCCCGTAGATGTCTTCACGGTTGGACTGTTAGCACACATGTGAAGTTTGAGCACTCTTTGAACATTTTCATAGGAGTTATAGCGACATCGTGTGTTATGGTGAGGGATGCGTTTCCATGGAAACGGCAAATGGTGAGATCTCAGATTTGGCGTAGAGCTGTTGAGGCATGGACCAGTGATATGGCTGCATCGTTACCAAACCTGTGAAGTTTTGGGCCGTTTGGAGCATTTTCACTGAAGTTATGAGAAAACCGTGTTTCATGGCGAGCATTGTGTTGCCATGGCAACGGCATTTGAATAAATCTCAAAACTCTCCCGTAGATCTCTTCACGGCTGGACTGTTGGCACACATGTGAAGTTTGAGCACTTTTTGAACATTTTCATAGGAGTTCATGTTTAGCGACATCGTCTTTTATGGCGAGGGATGCGTTTCCATGGAAACGGCATATGATGACACCCCATAATTGACGTAGAGCTGTTGAGGGCAGGACCATTAACCATTATCTGAAGTCTGCTGCTCTGAGCATGTCAGTTGGAGTTATGACATCATCGTGTTCCATGACACAGGTGTTTATATTTGAGCTAACGAGGTGTCCAGAGATCAAAGATTTCCATTGTTCTGAATGAGAGATAAACCTCTTACATGTGAACGTTTTGTTGAAGAACCGTAACAGATATCGGTGAAATTTCAATGCGTGAAGCTTGTCAACGACCTTGAGTATCTGTAGTGTGCTTTTTGTGTACTTTCGGGTCAATAATGTGGCCTTTTTGGCAGATTAACTAAAGGTGTGCGGCTGCTGCTGTGAGGAAATATCAGCCTGAAATTACAATGGGCTTTAATGGAGGCATGTTGAAAATTGTTGTCACTTCATGCCCTCAAGAGGCATTTAGTTTAATTATTTTTGCTTAATTATTTGTCGTTTTTCAAGCTACGAGATGTTTTCCTACGTTTGTCATGACAAATTATGTCTCAGGAATGTGTTACACGACTAATGTCAGAAAGATGTGTAACATTTTAAAGTTGGAATGAGGTTTCTGAGTGAAAGTATGAATGAACAGTTAGCAGTTGAAGTCGCATGAAGATTTGAAGATTGAAGTCAGAAGAATTTCTCCATTGACTTCAATGGTTAAAAATGTGATGAATTATGAGATGTATCTCTGGAATTATGAAAGTTATGAATGATAAAAGTAATAGCAATCGATTCCCGACCGAGCTGAACGTTTTGATGGAGTTTCTGCGATGTTCAATGCGGGAGGAGAAGACCGGCAAAATAACGGGCGGAATAATAAGAATAAAGAATTTCGTGCGTAGAAGTGCTGTTAACAGCATTCCCACAAAAATAGCAAATGCTGAAGTGTCACATTGGTCAAGCTAACAGCTGTTTGCTGCATTTTGAAACATGCACAAAAGGGCTACGTACAAGAGCCAAATGAAAAGGAGACACAGAGGTTTTGGCTAAGCAGCATTAGAGGGATAGACTGCAGGAGGTAGAGATGGATAAACATGAAACCGAGAAACTGCAGGAAGAGGACCAGACGGCAAGCTTCAAAGAGCCAGTAGGACATTGACACAACAGATATCATCTATGAGCCAGCAGCCTCACAACAGATATCATCACAACACAACATATATCATCTATGAGCCAGCAGCCTCACTTGCCTGCTCAATAAAGAAAGTATTATGTGCAGCAGGCAAGGATGGAGTCCAATATAGGAGGCAACAAACACATGCTGATGACTTGTTTGATGCTGGTGTTGACTGCAGCACAAAGGCGACATGTTTGACAATGGGTGGGTTGATTTTCCATAGAAAATATTGACACATCTAGATACAATGTTTGGTCCATGTTGCTTGCGTCTAGCTTAGTTTAGAAAGTTCCTTTGCCTTCTTCTTTGTTGTCTTTTTTTCCCTTGCTTGTGTACTTCCTGTGTTAAAGTGTTTACACTTGTTTATGCGGCTGCTTATGTGTGGCTTTTTATCTTGTGTTTTTGTTGTGCTTATTTTGCATGCCACAAAACCAACAGCTCTTTTGGGTGAAATAAAAGATGTTGTTCTTGAACACAGTTTTAAATATGATATGTGGTTAGTAACTTGTACTATGATGTATTTATCATAGCAGCAGGTACCTGTACTTTTTCTCTAGCATATGGAGTGAACTCGCCCTTATTTTAAAACAGAAGCAGATATTGACATTATTTGTGTCAAACGTCTGAATTGTCACGTCCGACTTCCTCCCTTGTGCTCATTCTGCTTCCATGTCCCTCCTTCCACACTCTCACTTTCTCCGGCAGTGGCTCAGTCAGTGATGAAATAAAGAGACGATGGCCAGGTAAATAAGATTAAGCAGTTCCCTTAGCCCCCAGTAATGTTACATTAGTAAGTTAACAAGTAAATTATATCTGATGTAATTTAATCATATTATTTCATAGTATAGCTGAATAGAAGAACTAACCTTTGAAAGACCATTCATATTAAACACAAAGTGAAATTATGTCACATTTAATTGTATTTAACTGCTTGACTGCAGTATTTTATCACTAGCTAAAACAGAAAATGAACATGTAACTGCAGCTCTAACTGGGAATGTGTGCACCGCCTGTCTGCCAGTGTAAAATGACATTAAAAAAATGTAAAGACTCCAGTTTGAGTTTCTTTTTTGTAGACCATCTTCTCTGCAGGTTAAGTCATGCAAGTTTGCAAAGATATTTATCTCAATTTGAAACATGTTCAATCTTTTGGATAGGACATGTCTTTGCCTAAAAAGTATCTTAGAACAAATTCAGATAATAATAATAATAATAGCTTAGATTTATATAGCGCCTTTCATGAGACCCAAGGTCGCTTTACAAGGAAGAACAGGGCAAAACAAACATAACAAAACAAAAGGCAGTCAGACAAAAACAACAAAATAGATTAGGGGCCAATGGCCTTGGTAAACAGATGGGTCTTGAGGGCCCTTTTGAAGGCGTCAAGCGTGGGGATGTTGCGGATCTCCGCAGGGAGAGCGTTCCAGTGGGTCGGGGCTGCCACACTGAAGGCTCTGTCCCCGAAGGTTCGCAGTTTGGTGCGGGGGGTGGTAAGCAGGCCATAGTCTGAAGACCGCAGGTTCCGGGGTGGGGCATGTGGGTGAAGGATGTCCGATAGGTACTGGGGGGCATGGGCATGGAGGGACTTGTAGGTAAGGAGGAGGATTTTGAATGATATGCGGGACTTGACCGGCAACCAGTGATGTACAACTTTTCATTGAATTTATGTGCAATCATCACTCAAAGATGTCACGTTTTGTGCATGAACACAACTTAAAGGTGTGCTAACACCTGAAACAAAAAGAATGTGACATTGGGATTTTATTCATTTGTTATCAGAATTATTAAACCTTATTCTGTCGACATGCACCGCTGCTTCTCAGCCCTGACTCCCTGAGGTCCTGATTCAAAAACGGTTGCATTGAAAAGCATTAAATAATGACATGATGTGCTCAGAAACTCAGAACTTCAACTGTGTCACCTGTACGTATGTTGAAGGAAAACATAATGAGTAAAATGAAGTAACAACCAAGTCCAAGTAATTCTGAGTTTCCACATGACCTGTATGATGATTTACTTTTACAGAAATGCAGAGATGCAAAGATGCAGTCTTTTTAGTTTTTTAGCACAATGTCCCTGTAAAAGAGTAGATAATCAGTGACATGACAAGCTAAAAATGGTTTGGCTTTTGAAGCTAATTCTTGGAGTATTCTTGCTGTTGTAAGTGTGTATCCTCATATGGCATTTATTGTAAATCACATTCGATAAAATGCTCCCTCTAAATGTTATTGATTGTAAAAAAAAAAAGGTCAACTGATAAATTCATAGAGCTCTGTTCACGGTACCCTTAAATCACTGCAATGCAATCATTGTAGACAAATACTTGCCACTTGTCAAAAACTTGGTTGATGTTTCTTCTTTAGTAATGTCGTTTTGGGCCAAGTATAATACTAATGCTGAAGGACTATATTAAGAACCAAAAAGCAGATCAATGGAATAGTTTGTGTTCCTTTGCCAAATGACAGAATGACAATGATTAATGAAAATTACAGTAATTTCTCCTTAAAATCAAGTATCACCATACTTGCCAACCCTCCCGATTTTCGCGGGAGACTCCCGATTCGCGGGAGACTCCCGATTTCACTGCCGGGGTTATATTTCTCCCGCATTTCTCCCGATTTCTGACAAAATCAGATTTACTCACGACTGTTTACACTCGGACTTTGATACAGCTACACCATTGTTTGGTTTCCATGGTAGCGCGTCTCTTTAGTAGCGCGCGCAACTGAAAGTCTGAGAGGGTGAGGGGTGAGACCCTAGTGGTCCGTGAGTATATTGGTACAATTTCACATTTGAAATAAATAAATACATTTTAGTTTTCCGCACTCTCACGGGAATATCTCCACAATGGAGCGAGGTTAAGTTTCATGCATGATATAGCCCAGCGCAACACCTTCATCACACATGTTGCCACTTGTTTGTACCATTTTCAGACGATTTGTAATCTGTTCTAGAAAAACGATGTGTTTTTTGATATTTGTGGAGTTAGGTGGTCCACGAGTGTTTTTTTTATTGGTTAAGTGGTCCTTGGTATGAAAAAGTTTGAGAAACACTGGTGTAAGCGATGCAGAAAAAAATATGATGTGTGAAGAACCTCAAACATTATCTCCAGCCTACTGATTTTACCCTGCAACACTGCAAAAATTCGAATGGATTTTAATTACATGTATAATGTCAAAAGCTTCCATAATTGTATTAGGTTTGTTGAAGCAATAGTATTAAGATGAACGTTACGTATTGTTTTTTCCGGTTGTGTATTTTCAAATTCTAGCGCACTCGAGCTGGTTTCTCCAAAATGACCTACCCCACCTTTAATATTATTGCTCTCAATAACCAAATACAATTATGTGTAATTTGTTGACATGATACCTTTATTTAAGTCACGTTTCAATGTTCATAGCAATTTGAAAAACATTGCTTAATAAACCTTTTGAATCATCTTTTTTACATAACAGTATAACGTATTATGATGACTTCCATTGCAAGTATTATAAGCGTTAATGGGTGTCCGCGGTGCAGAGAAAATATGATATGTGAATAACCTGAGTGCTGTTTCTTCATATGACCTCAAACATTAGCTTCCGCCTACTGATTGTATCCTACACTTGTTTGTGCTACATCTGACATTTTGCATTTGCATCAAGAATGTATCGTTCTTCATGCCTGACATATTATTACAAAACATGAACACAATGCTAAAATGATTTATCATCTTCATGTAACAGTAATTGTTAATGAATAAAGGTTAACAAATTGAAAAATGTCGCTTTATTATGTGGCATTTAGAAAATCATGCAGTTATATAACACGTCCTCCTGCAAATTAATGAGATTGGAGAGCGTTTGATTTAATGCACCATATCGTGATTTCATCTCAATGGCATTTATCAACTAAGATCTCAAAAGATGTTTAACCGTGAATGCTATTGACAAAACGTCTTTGTGCTTGTGTTTGTGCTTATAATGAAAATGAAAACGAAACATGCCTGGATATGATAGAGGATTCTTAGAAAAGTAAAGAAAACACGTACTGTATTAGTATTATTTCTGCATGGGTTTTTCTATCTACAGGCATGATATATCAAAGTAGAAAGTGTCCATCTGTATATTGGAGTTCTCACTGATGAAATTAAGCATGGAGTGCCTCGAAGATACGTTAAAAAGACCAACAATATAAATGATATAGGTGATGTAGCTTGATCAGAGCACCTTCTTCCTCCATCAACTATTATCAGTTTCAGGTCAGACATTATACTACCTCATGGACATCAACAGAGAAGATAGATTGCCCCTGCTTCTCAGAGCCATTTTCTCCAGTTTTAGGTGATTCATCATTGCTCCAACTCCCTGACTTGGAAGAAACTTCCCCAATGCAATTATCAGTTAAAAAAGATGAATAACTGATTCAGAAAATGTATTATTCCTTTACATTAAAAAGATACATGAGGAGAAAACTACAAGTGTAAGTTATATATTTTAGTTTTTCCGTATATTTCAAAATGGAAAATGACAGCCACTTAATCATTTTCCTTCTACCCTCTTTTTACTTCTATCCTCTTTTACTTTTAGACTGTGGATTAATTATTGATAACAAACTACACAGAGATTTAAACTCAAACCATTTGTGTTGTATTACTGTGCCGTTCATCACCTCAAGCCTCGGGGCTTCTAGATTCAAGAGCTCTGTTGGGAACTAACTTTGGTAATAAACAGACCAAAAAAGGGAAACTGCTTGTCCTACACATTGTGCTATGAGAAAAATGTTGAGAAGTGCAACTTCTAGGGACACCGTTGGATGTGATTGTTTGTCTGTGTCTTTGTATGTGTAGGATAATGCTCCAAAGGACAGACAAGCAGCATATAGTTGAGTTTGGTGTCTAGGCTCGGGCCTCATCACTCCACAGATATACATAGCACGATGAGTGATGATTAAATAACTAACCCCCCGAGCCTACAGGTGGAAGCTGGGGTGGTGGTGGGGCAGGCAAGCAGCAGCGACGTAGAAGTAGCTGCAGCAATAGCAGCAGCAAGCAAAGCATGGAGAGATATCTGGCAGGTTAAATAGAGCAGCATTTTAAGGAGACTCTGTTTGGTTGGTTGTAGAGTGGCAAGGGGCGTTATGTATGAATGCAGCATAAGTGCTCGAGTTGACTGCCTGAACTAGCTCGCAGGCTTCGCCTTCGCTCCATTAATAAACTCAAATACAACAGCACAGATTGTTCAGAATATCAATATGAGAAAAACGACACCCTCTATCCTTAGACCCTCACATCGTACAAGGAAAAACTTCCGGAGAAAACCCACAGTTTTAAAGGGGAAAACATGGGAGAAACCTCAGGGAGAGCAACAGAGGAGGGATCCCTCTCCCAGGACGGACAGACGTGCAAGAAATGCGGTGTGCAAATCGAAGAGATAATACATTTTACAGCCTAAAGACCGAATGTTAGGAAATGCGTGTGTCTGTAATAAGAAGATGAATCCACGAAGATGTCAGCTACAATCCTGTGGAAGCCATGAGGGAAGCAGCATGACAAGACCCAGGCAGGACCGCAGAGACAGGTTCAGCCACAACCCGAAGTCCACGACTTAATCCAGAGCTCAGGATAGAGGATCAAGGACACAGGACTACAGCAAGACGATCAGCCTCGACTCCGGAACCCGGCGTAGATATAGATAAGAAAAACAAGAAAAAGAGATTTGGCTGGGTTAATCGGAACAAGAGAATACACAGACACAGACAGAGAGGGAAAAGGTCATTGGATAAACTTTATTCTTGATAACCCTCAAGAAAGATCTCCTGAACCTCCCCGCGCAATCTATCAATTCTGACCCCTCAAGTGTACAAGTGAATTTAGAATAGTTTTTCTTCTCTTATATGAGAAACAAGGGTATGAAAAGAAAAGCCAGAAATAGAGGAAGAGAGGCACAACGTGGCTACGTACATGCACTCTCCTAAATGTTAAACCAGTAAGAGGTGAAGAAATACAAAGCCAGAAACTGTAATGAAAAGGCACCACAATGCTTCCCCTTAGAATAGGGTGGATACAATTATGAAAAAGGGGACAGGGGATACTAGTGAAGAGGGACAACAGTGAATAGGCAGTCGGAGAGGCCTTAATGCACTCTCCTGGATTAAGATTAAAGGAAAGTACTGGGGAACAAAAAAGTACAGGAGGAAAGGCCCAACGAGTCAACGTAAACACACTCTCCTAGAATAGTTCAAAGTAAACGGGGTAGGAAGAATATAGTAGGAAACACAGCTGAAAAGGCGTCCAAGAGCGCTTTCCCTCTAGTCCAGGGTGAAAATGTAGGATAAGAAACAGAGATAGGGAGCACAACAACCTATCTCTTCGTCAGATGCACTCCCCCGCCTGTCTAAGCGACTATGTACCCCATCCCCCTCTACCAGACCTTAGATCGGCAGAGGGAGACGGGGAGGGACAAGCCCCAAGGGGGGGTTTAGGGTTTAAAATAGACCCTGCAGAGATCCAAAAATGGATAAAGAAGTAATTTACAAGATGAAATATAAGGTCCTATATTTTAAGTAATCATATCAACTATTCCTATATTCGAATAATATTAAACAAAAACCAGAGAGAAACAATGAGTTTTAAGTGTTGATTTAAAAAAAAACAGGGTCTGGGCCGACCTCACATGGAGGGGCAAAGTATTCCAGAGCCTAGGGCCAGCCACTGCAAAAGCTCGATGCCCTCTGGTTTTAAGCCTAGTCTTAGGCACTATCAACAACAGCTGATCAGCCGACCTTAAGGCTCTGCCTGCGGTGTAGCGATGGAGAAGTTCGGCTATATAGGCAGGAGCCAGCCCGTTTAGGGCTTTGAAAACGAGTTTAAAATCTATTCTGAACCGAACTGGAAGCCAGTGCAATGAAACCAGAATTGGGGTGATACAGTATGGTCACGCTTTTTATGGCCAGTGAGAAGACGTGCAGCTGCATTCTGAACTAGCTGGAGGCGTCTAATTGAGGCCTGGTCCATACCCACATACAGAGCATTGCAGTAATCCAGTCTCGAGGTAACAAAGGTGTTAATAACCCTTTCTAGGTCTTTAATAGATAAAAACGACTTGGTCTTAGCCAATAGTCGTATTTTGAAAAAGCAGGTCTTGACTACAGTGCTAACCTGCTTATCAAATTTAAAGGCACTATTGAAGGTCACTCCAAGGTTCATGACAGAGGGGAAGATATTTGTATTGAGGGAGCCCAAAATATCAACCGGGGAGACTGTTGGTTGGGATCCAAAAAAGATGACCTCGGTCTTGCTCTCATTAAGGGTGAGGAAGTTTTGACTCAGCCAGGATTTAATCTCTGTTAGGCAGTCCTTCAATTGCTGTAGTGAGTTGGCATTTTGATTGAGAGGCAGATAAATCTGTACATCATCAACAATGGAAGGGGATATTGTGTTTTGTGAGAATTGAACCTAGGGGCAGTATGTACAATAGAAAAAGGATGGGGCCCAGAATCGAGCCTTGGGGAACCCCACAAGTAAGAGGGGCTTTGGCAGAGGAGAAGGCACCTAACTGCACTGAGAAGCTATGGTCCGTCAAATAAGACCTGAACCATGCAAGGGCAGAGCCTGTAATGCCTGCGGACTGTTCAAGCCGTGACAACAGGATGCTATGGTCCACAGTGTCAAAGGCAGCAGTTAGGTCTAACAGCACCAAGACAGCTGTGCTGCCTGAATCGGCGGCGAGGAGCAGATCATTAAAAACTCTTAAAATGGCTGTTTCAGTGCTATGCATAGGTTTAAAGCCAGACTGAAATTTTTCGTGGATGCCGTGCGTGATTAAAAATGACTGCAGCTGGGCGTAGACTACTCGCTCAAGGGCTTTAGATAAAAAGGGTAGCTGGGAGATGGGCCTAAAGTTTGCGAGAATGGAGGGATCGATATTTTTCTTTTTAAGTAGTGGCTTAACCACGGCATGTTTGAAGGCAGCTGGGACACATCCTGAGCTAAGAGAAGTGTTTACAAGCAATAAAACACTTGCTCCAACTGATTCAAAAACATCTCTGAGAAGGCGAGAGGGAATGCTGTCTAAGCTGCAGTTTGTCGGCCGCAGATGCTTGACTACATCCGAGAGAAAAGAGAGGGATACAGGCTCAAAATGGTCGAGGACAGCAGGGCACAGAAAGGGAGCAGGATCTGGGGTAGCACTAGTATGGGCTAGCCTAAGAGCAGATACTTTTTCGATAAAACATTTAAGAAATGACTCGCAGAGAGTAGTTGATGGCACAATTGGAGAAGCATCACAAGGATTAATGATCGAGTTGAGGACATTAAAAAGAACTTGAGGTTTATGGCTGTTTTTGGAGATTAACAGAGAAATATACTCTGCTTTGGCTGCTTTGACTGCCGTCTGATAATCGGAAAGGCAGGCACGAAGAATTTCTAAGGAGACATGAAGTTTATCCTTTTTCCATTTTCTCTCTGCACGCCTGCAAGCGCGTCTAAAAGCATGAGTACAATCATTGAGCCACGGCTCTGAGAGAACTTTGTTGCGTCTAAGCGTAAAAGGAGCAACGGAATCCAGTATTAGTGTGCATGTCGAGTCAAACAAAGAGATAAGCTCATCCGCACTAAGAGCACAGTTCACCTCTAATTTACAAATCGGATAAGTATTAAAGGTGAGGTGTCATGGCCATTTCCACTGATCATAATTCCATTGTTGAGGTATACTAAAATAGAAAAATACTGTGCAATTTTCCAAACTCACATTGGTTTCGCAGACAGCATCTCTGTAAAGTGTGTGTATTCACTTTCTCCACTAAACGGCTCGCTGCAGCTGCTCCCCCCCCTCCCTGTGAGCCCAGTGTGCTCCGATTGGTCAGCTCGGCCCCTCTGTTCTGATTAGTCAACCACCAGAGAGGCTCCGCTCCGAAAAGTGGCTTCAGTTAGCTGCTAGCTAGCTGAAAACACCAACGGTAGCACACACCATGATATATGCCAATATATACACCTTACACACCCCGCAGGACCTCCATAACATGTACAGATTCGAGTATAGACATTTGAGGCGTAGAACGGAAGAAGAGTACGTTATTTTTACCCGTAATAAACTACTACTTTGTTTGATGAAAAATCAAATCATGGTTTGCTATATATGAATGATATGTTATAGGAGCAAATACTTCAGGGAAGAAAGGCTACCAAGTATTTTCTATCAAACTTTATTTTAGAAATGTACAAAATGAACATAAATATACATATATACACGGTATATCATCCATTGCTCCCCGCCGTCTTGCAAGCTACAGCCGGCTGAGGCATCAGAGTGGTCACCCCGGCTGGATCATGTATTGTCCGCCAGATACGCCAGGAGATTCCTGATCTGGCTGGATGAAATCAAATGCAAATCACAAAATATTATATAATAGAAACGCAGTTGTTTTAGATTCGTTAGTAGTAGTTGTGGACTTGTGGTAGCAGTGTGTATCTCAACACCGTTAGCTTGCCAGCTAATATGCTAACCTAGCTTTCTGGTTTAGCTCTGAGAAAAGGCAACTAATGTAGTGTAATAAAACCACTATGAACAAAAGCTAGTGGTTCATATTAGGCTAGCAATAACGTGTTTACAATTGCAATCTTATACAGTAGTCTGCTACGTTCGGTCATTCGTTGTAGCTGGCATGAAAACAATGTTTTCGCCGAGCATGTATAGCTAGCCTCGTTAGCATGCACAGAGCTGCGTCGCAGCTCGGAGGAAAACTACATATAATGTACTGGCCGTAAGGGAAATCACCCGGAGTATACTGTATGAGTATTCCGTGTGTGAATGCAGACATTATCCTGCCATGACAAACATGTAAAGCCATCTGCTGACATTGTAGTTTATATATGTAAACGTTAGCAACTGAGTTAGCCCAGTTAGCACTGTGTCAATGGCTCAGCACCCCAAAAAACGTTTACCCATTTTCACAGTTGTGGTAGATATAGCTTGCTTGTTTTAAACATCATGAATACACAAACAACAATGAATACTTACAGGTTGGGTACCCGAATCTCCCGCTGGTCCAAACAAAGTAGGAACAGCATCGTCCTTCAGTGTCCTACGCTGTATATATCCGGTATGAATCCTCCATGTTTTGTGAAGCCGTGAAATGCCGCACACACAGTAAAATACCGGCTCCAACATCTGAAGGAACAGTGTTAAAAAGGAATGTCAACCACTGACTTCTCCTGCCCTCGGTAAGGCATGCATTGAACATTTCCCCTCACAAGACAGGAAACAGACCCTCGTTGGCATGACTGGATACAGTTTTGAACTGAACCTGAGATTCCAACAGTATATAGGCTGGCAGAAGGTGCGGCCATAGGTTTGGGCGTAACTTTGGGCGTAGCTCTGTGCGCAGCTTAGGGCGTACTTCTGGGCGTAGATTTGTGCGTAGCTCTGGGCGTGGCTACTGGGTGCTGTGTCGTAGGAGCACCCAGGAAGTAAAAAATGGACATGACGTATCTCCAACAAGCCGTTGAGGGGAGGGATTTGCTGTTTTAGAGTTGTACTCACTACAGGGTGTACTTTGAGGGTTTTGACTCTGCACACCGTTTACATGCAGACAAACCTTCATAACACACAAGGGGACGGGTAATAACCGGAATAGCATGACACCTCACCTTTAAAGGCATCTGAAAACTGTGAGGCAGTCAAGGGGTTAATTGAACGCAGACGACGCGCAGGAGCACGTAATTCGACTCCTGCAGAAGGGATCAAGGTTGTAAACAGAACCGGTAAGTGGTCTGAGATACACGTTCCTGCACAGATTTCATCCACAGAGATAGACAATCCAAACGATAATACTAAATCTAGGGTGTGTCCTTTATCATGTGTTGGGCCAGCCACGGACTGAATAAGACCGAAAGAGTCGAGGAGGTTTAAAAAAAAAAATCCCTAACCAGAGGTTTAGACTCGCAGCACACATGGACGTTAAAGTCTCCGCAGATCAAAACACGATCATATTTCACCATGATCCCGGACAAAAAGTCAGAAAAGTCAGTTATGAAATCACTATTATACTTTGGCGGACGATACACGACTGCGCAGAGTATAGGCGAGGCTGGGTTCAATTCAAAAAGATGTAACTCGAAGCTAGCATAGATGGTTACTGGGTGAAGCAAGCAGCATTGGAGATTAGCTTTAAACACCGAAGCTATACCCCCACCACGGCCGGTGGTACGGGGGGAGCTAAAGAAAGTACAGTCGGGAGGAAGAAGTTCAGAAAACGGTACATACTCGCCGGTGTGGAGCCAGGTCTCCGTCAGGAACATTAAATCCAGATCATGAGAGGTGAAGAAGTCGTTTAACAGGAACGTTTTGTTAGCTATTGACCTAGCATTTAGCAAAGCCATGCAGAGTTTTCTCTCCGGGCTGGCTGAAGGAGTAGAGCGTCTCAGCTGACGAAGATGTGCGTGTTGAACGCCGCGCGGAGCAGCCGTCAGGTGTGCTTTTTGATGGACAAGCACGCCACCACGCTTTCCCCGTTGTCTGAAGCGCTTTCGGTGAGGCAGGATGCAGGGCAACCGGCGCAGGTAGGTGGGAATATCTGACAGTAGAGGGGGGGGGGGGAGTCGATTTACGGTTGCCAGGTATAGGTTTGGGCAGCAGTATAAACTCCAGTGAGGGTCTTAAGTGGAGGAGAGCTTGGCGATCATAGACAAGCAGAGCAGGGACATTCTGACAAACATAAAACAGAAACAGGATAGCTAAAGGCAGAGAGCTGAGGGAGCGGCGTGCCGACACAGGCGCCATCTTGAAATCCTGTGTTGTGTACTACAACAGTGGAGTCATTTCCTATATCTTATACAAAAAAAACAGCAGAGCAAACGTTAGCCTTTAGCTTGTAGCACCTTGGTCCTGTTACACAGTTGGCAAATACTTGTTCTAAATGTGAAACTGCTTGTGTTTTTTCAATTTTTTCTATTCGGCTCAAATGATTTACTACCGCATTAAAACTCTGCCTTTTGTGATGGTTTTGAATGAGAGCTTCCTAGTGACAGAAACATAATGTTAAATATTTTCTGATGCTGTGAAAGGTTTGTTTGAATCAATAATACTTTGAAAGATTGTTCCCTTTTGGCTTACCTAAAACCTGTATTACTTTCTAATCTTGTTCAATTTAGCGAAACTTGGCCCAGCCGGTCTTTGATTGATGAGCTTATTTAGTGATTCGACAAAAAGCCTGAACTGCCTGGGAGGCAACTTCTAAGAGCTTAAGTATACTTCAGAAGCTGTGAAGCTCTTGTTAACTTTTTTGAGGATTTTGCTGTGTTTTTGTTTGTTCGAAATGAGCCCGTTATCTCAACTTTTAATGCAGTTTAAGTACAAAATAAAACAGAATCTGAAACAACCTGATGAGAACTGTTTACTATGCTCATGCCTTGCAATTAAAATATAGATTTCAGGTGTAGCATAATTTCTTCTTATGTGCCGTAGTCAATAGGACCAAAGGCGTAGTCCGTTTTATGTCCAGATATGGTGGTACTCTCTACCGACAGCTGCTGACTTATCTTTTGCAAACTGTTACAAAGAAAGAGCCGAAGGAGACTGTCCTCCAAGAAAAAATTCTAATCAAAAGTTATTGGTAATAACTTGCACAGACAAATTATGTTGCTGATAGGGTTCAAAAAGACACCTCTATTTATTTTTCCACAGGACACACTTTGTTTTTTGTTGTTTTATTAGGAGGACTTTCCAAGCCAAATACATTACATGACTAAGTGGAACAGAGCCACAGACTATTATTCTGCCATTGTCAGTCCCTCAACGGAATCAAAGAAGGTTAACTTATTCATATTTGTGTTAGAGGAATAAAAGCATAGCTGTGAAGTCCTGCAAATGTCATGAAGAACCTGGAGTTGGGTGATTGGCTTTCAAACTATTTAAAATTGGGGAAATTGAGCCAATATGGTGTTTATATATGGACGGTTTTTCATAACACGATAAAGCCTTTCAGGGGAAATTGCATCGACAAAAGCCCCTGTGAGTGCAAATGAGGTAAACATCGAAAGAATCATTAATTCATCATTCATCCGTGAATCATCTAGTAATGAGAATATTTTAATATATGCACTCTATAGTCACACCCTTCATAGTGTCACATGCTTAGTCAGCACTACTGTCTCTGGGTTCATCAATCTGTGGGGTCAAAAATCCATCCAAATGATGTAAGGTCTGTAATGTCATCAAAAAAGGTTAGCGCAACATTTGGATTGATTTTATGCTGGATGCAATACAGAATCTCTTAAATAAAACAGCAAAGAGGCTCCTGCATTTTGTTTATATATGATATATTTATAGTTTAACGTATGTGTCTAGAGTCAAACCTTATTGATCAAATCCATGGACCTAATTCCTTCACTTTTATTTCAACAGGTGTCAGTTTGAGAGCGAGTTGTTGTCCGGCAGAGGCAAACTTTTTGTGACCTTGTTGACCTCATCAGCCTCACCTCCCAGGGCAAAAGAGCGCCGTTCTCTCTTTCTGTCATCTTCATTATTAGCAGGGCTTGTGGTGTGCGGATTGTTCTTGGCAAACCAGTGAAAGGTCGTAGAGGAGTATGACACTGTGTCAGGGCCCAGATGTGATCCGGAGGCATTGTGCGGTGCTGGGTTGTCAAGATAAAAATGTGTTGGGCTGAGTTAGGAACACGTCTAATATGAATTGAACGTCAGTGGTTAATTAAATGCCAGCTCTTTCCATTTTCTCTGTGATTCCTGTTGGAGCGCCACCTAGTGGAGTGGTTGAAGATTTGAATCTGCTCCGCGCCGTCCGTTGATGAGTGGTCTGCTATAAGAAGAAGGACTCAGACACCGAGATATCAGATAAGCAATAAGCTGAGTTTACTTGGTAAAAAACAACAATACAGAAATACATCTTAAATACAATACCAAAATACAAAGTACCCGTACAGTACTCCGGACTCCATTCTACCGCTATCACGACAGCCGGTCAGAACAAGAGCACCGAATATTGAAATCAAACAGCTTACATACAATTTCAGTAGGAGATGCTCCTCCTTTCCTATCTTCTAATTGGCTGTTCATTCCTGGGCCAATGAGTTAGCATGAGTCAGCAGAGTCAGCAGTTGTTGACTCCAACTGATCCCTCCCCTCTCCTTACAGTGTGTGTGTGTGTATTTAACTTTATCATCATCCTAATAAAATAAACCCCAAATCATCTAAAACATCTCATCAAAACAAAAAGGAAAGTATTTGTGTCAGATATATATATACTATATATTTATATCTTGTTCCGTTATACCAAACACAAAAGACACTGATTCCAAAAGGATTCAGTTTCTCATCCAGTGTGTGAGCGTGTGTGTGTGTGTGTGTGTGTGTGTTCTATAGGGATATTTCACTTCAACTACTCCCAAATGTTGTGGCAATTCACAGGTATAGTTGATCAATTATTATTTCGTTGTACAATCAAACAATAACTAAGAAAGCATTACCCCTGCTCTCAAGCATAGACTCTCTACAGAAACATAGACACACCAACTCTCTGACAGAACACACATACATTTTCTAAACAGGTGGCCCACCACACAGATTTAACGCACACACTTTTCTCATGTAGCCTACAACACAGATGTCACATGTGTTATGTCTCTGAAAGCCATCTCTGTTATATGTTTGCAAGTCATTGTCTTATGACACCCGGTCCAATTAACTAACATAAGGTTAGCTGTTCTTTATACCCTTAGGGCTTCTCTGAACTTCCCCCAACCTCGGAAGTCAGCTTACTTAAATGAATACATCTATTGATAACATCAGAAGGACTATTGTCTCTCTGTGTGTGTGACTCAATTTCAGCAACACATCAGCAATATGGAA
>CALSBZ010042302.1:330236-382249 GCA_943591055.1 Gobionotothen gibberifrons | reverse complement strand
CACTTGGAATTGCTGTGACTGGTCCGTTTTTTGGCCTGACACTTTAACTGCAGATCTTTATGAAGAAGACATGAACATCATTAATAACTCCTAAGTCATGATGATTGAGATACCTTAGTTGATGCATTAATTAAGGTATTGTTCCTGCATTAAGTCATGCATGAGATACCATTAATACCTGTACATTACTGATTGTTCATGAGGTACTACATGAGTACTACATGAATGAATTCATGCTTTTTCATGCATTAAGTCATGCATGAATTCATGATGATTCATGTACCCTTACCGTAAAGTGTTACCGTTTACTTTTACCTGGGAGTGGATGGTGCTATCAAAACATTGATTTCCGTTTAAAATGTTGGATCAAACATATACTGTGTTCGACGGAATGATCTTTCCAGCCCACAGAAGCATTTCAATCAAGAGAAACGTAATCAAATATATGTATTGACATGTGCACAAGATGATGAGAAATGTCCATAGTGATGGCAGTGAGACCAAATTGTAATATAATATAAAATGAAGTCGAGAGGAGAAGATCTGGAGTAGATGAAGAGTGGATTTCTGATGAGTTTAACCGGATGTGAAAACAGGAGGTGAACGGGTGGAGGAGGGCTTCAGCAATATTACCTGAGATGACAGCTGACAGCAAAAGAAAGGAGAAGAGATTTAAAGTTTGTCAGCAGCACAATGATTGGCTGCTGGAGATTGGGGCAACACCTTGTTGGTTAACTAAAAAAGTGGATGCCCATGATCAGCAGTTAGAGGAGTGAGTGAAAGACAATTGAGAACGAAATAAATGTCAAGGTAGTCTTTCAGATAGAATTAACGCTGAGCTTTAGTTTGGTGAATGTGAAACATTGACAACCCTGATGATTTTTTCAATAGACAAAAGTAAATCGTTCCCTTACCTAAACAAAGTTACTTCAGTTTAATAACCATTATGCTTTCGTTGCCATTGGCAAATCTGGGGGGAAACATTTGAAAACATTGTCCATGCATTTTACATTTCACATGCACCTATTAACTTTGCTTATTCATTCATTCAAAACTATTTTATTATTATGTTCATATTCCAAAACATATCTTCAGACCGAGATGTAGGCTTTCAACAGCATCAAATTAGCATTTTATATATATATATATATGGATTTTACAGAGCCATTAAACTGAAACTATTGATTCCTGAAACCCATCGTGTAGCGGTTTGAACCTAAAGGTTAGAAGTTAACTTCTGCGATATGTTGCTATAACAAAAATAGTTGTATTGACTGTTGTTGTTTTTACATTGATGTGCCCTTCTTCATAGTTAACAGCAGAACAAGAAAGAAAATCTCATTGAGTTGAGCTCTCACACGTTTTTACACCTCCACTCAACCGATAGGATAACCGACAAGGTCTAACCAACTCTAATACATTTTTAAAGACTCTGCTTGCTCTTTCATAAAGTAAACTCAAAATATTGATGATATAGTATATGCAACATATTGCTTATTAAAAGCAACACTGCAGTGAAATGGTCTGAATGCTACAGTTGCCACAATTATTAATAGCCTGGCTTCTGAAAAACAGACATCCCATTGTGCGGAAAAATGCGAAGGGTTCGGCACTGCAGAGGTAATTGCTTTTTGAATGACATTTTGGAGAAGTGCCATAAAGCGAAAGTCTATTGCAACTTCTTTGGTGATTGTTCTACAAGATCTCCATCCACATATTTTTTCCTTGAGAGGAATGAAACCACAAAACCTAAGTGTGTGCCATTATTTCTATTTTAGAACGTCACTTAGTCCCAATGATGTCCACTCGTCTCTTTCCAATACCTACATTCATCACTTTACCTATACACCCCTCCACAGGAGGTCTGCTTGCAATGAGCTCTTTCCCTGTGACGTCTTTTCATGTCATCAAAGTCTCTTTTTGCCACAGTTTGAAGAATCTACTAACAGACTAACAAGCTGACAAGCGTTTTCAAGGGCAATCGCTGTGCTGATGTGCATGGAAAGAACTGTTTTAGTGAGATCAATGTTGAGGGGCCTTTGACATATTTCACACATTGCTAAGATGTAGCTGTCAGGGCTTATTTAAAGAGGTCTGCCTCAGTCCACTGTCGTCATTCAGAGGTTGTTTTTTTGCTGGAATAATTGCCACTGCTGAAATTGAGACCAGATCTATATTAACCTTTGTACTCTCCAGTACTTCTGAGAGTTGAGTTGGCGAGTTGGATGGCTGACGTATTACAGTATACTCTCAAGTTACCTCTTCTAGACTGTTTCTCTTTATTGTACATTTTCCTCCACAAAGGCATTTTAAAGGGGAGCTTTTGACACATGCTGCGCTGCGCTTTGAAGTTTTTTGTTTCTATTAACTCACCACGGCTCTATAATGTATAAGTGCAGCACAGAAATTTGACTACTGTCAAATTCACAGTTAAAAAGACATTTACACCACATGAGTTTAGAAGATATCAACATCTATAGTATATTCTGTTTGCATCTGCTTTTCGCTCATAACATCATTATATGTTGGGCTTATTTATACCTTTGGGTGCTAATTGAGTGTATTCAGGCAGGGACATTATTATCTTTGCCTTCTCAGATCTGGGAGTACGCGGACCAATTATAGTGGTTGATAACCATGCATTGGCATCCAGATAACTTAATACACATTTGTATCAAAAGCTGGTGAATTGTGACGTCTTGAATAAAAAGTGTTTGACTTCAGATGGATAAAAACATGCGTCTCAGTGACTGCTGGATAATATGTTATGGGGGAAACTGTTCGATCACATGTTTCTCAGCTTATTCTTATATTTGTCTGGCCTTTGGTGATCAATAAGTTCATACTGTATATGAGGCTCGAACAAACTGTTAAAATCAGAAAAACAGAACGTTATCTGTAGGGTGAACCATAACTATTAAGTTAAAAATTGTCTAATTCTAAATTTTGAAAATGTGATCGAGAGATGCATGTATGTATCTATACTGTATAATGGACACACTCTTTTATTTATTTTTAATAATCGTTTCTGTTTCCAATATGGAATAGCATTTCAATGAGATGTGAAATTAGTACTGTATGCCAAGGAAACTGTTGATGCCCCATCAATAAATTATTATATGGATGTTATATATATATATGGACAGTAAACGTGTGTTTTCAAGAAACTGTTGCTATTTGTGGCTTTGCAATCAAATTAAGACTAACCCTTCTTACTTGCTGTTCAGTTTAACCTTATTTATGTTATGTTTTAAGAACCTTAGGGAATGTGTAACCTGCCCTCATCACTATGGGGGAAGGTTTCCAAATATGGACATTATTTCCTCCCTGGGTGCCGCCTTTAAAGTGTGATTGTCAAGATAATTCATTAGCTAGGCTTGTCCAGAATGGCCTATAGCGTTAGTAATGCAAGTGTTGGCAGCACAAGGAGAGGACATTCTGCGCTACTGAGAAGAAGCACATCTGTCGGAAGTGACAGGAATATTTAATGAAGACATTTTAGATCCTTTATAAGATCAAAGGGGCTTTTCAAAAGCAGTGCACATTTCAGCAAGGACGCTTTGTGAATAACATTGACTACAGGAGGCCGTTTCATAAATGGAAATATCAGAAAAGGCTGAAATGGGAAATGAGTAATGTTTTATGGCGAACTGAAAGACAGCTACAAATTATTTAGTTATTAGCTTGACAGCACAAAAGCCGTTTGCCACTGCAGCTTTGACTTCTCCGTTTCAGAAGCTGACACTGAATAGACCAATCGTGGAGATTCACCGACCCTACACAAAACAACACATGAAAGCAGCCAATCAGGTGATACATAGACAACCCTACATATGCTCAGATGAGTCATGCACTGATCAGGGCAGAGTTGCGTGTGTGTTTACGCATTTGTCTGCATTTGACTCCATCTTTTTTTTTAAGATATGGACAGCAGGTGGTGACTCCACTGGTTTGCATAATAAGTTCAGATTTGATAGAATGCTTTGAGAAAATGATCCAACTATTATAATATATATTATGGTCTCACTTGGTAGTTTTAACTTCTTCATACAGTATGATGTTAATTATAAATATTATTTTCCCATTGAAATAGAGGATAACGTAGGGTATGATTTTGGGCGTGGCTACATTTATCTGGGAAAATTGATCTATGTGCATGTTTACCTTATTTTAGATAATATGTCATCTAGCTGGAGACACATAGTGTGGGTCAGTTTTGTGGATACCAATCATAACATACTTGCAGTGAGTCCAGGATATTCTGCCTGTCTTTCCCCATCAGACTTGTTTACCAACAGGAGAAGGAAAGGACCCTTTGGACTTTCAGCCTGTCTGCCATGTGTCCCCTAGATTAAAAGAAAAAGATGGCTGGGCAAGTCAATTGAATGACAGGAAGCATTCAGTAAAAACCTTCTCAGATTCACAAGGGACTGTCCGACTGGCATCATATCCTAATGCTTTTTTTAATTCACATACACAAAAAGAGTGTTATAAAAATGTAGAAGCTTTTGAAAGAAAAAAATGAAATGTATTATTTCATCGCTGTAAAAAATTGCCATGATCCAAAACCTAATGCAGATCCATAGGCTCTCAGCAAAAGCAAAACATAATTTGTATAATGACACACCCAAAGGGTTTCAATGACCCTTCTGAGTTATTCAGCAGATTAAGTTATAGTACTTTTACATAGCAACATAAACCACAGCTTTATTCTTTTTTTGTTATCATCCATTGTTCCCAGGCAACAATAGTCAATCGATTTATTCTACCACTTTTATATGACTGCCTCGAAAAAATGTTTACTGCATCCTCTGGTACTGTTAGTAAGCAGGATCAATCATTAATTTATTCTGTGAATGTTTAAGATAGACTGCAATGATATAATATATGAAACCCGGTTGGTGCTCACCACTTAATAGAGAGGACAATGACTAGAGCAAAAGGGAATTAACTTAATATTGCTTTGGATCATAACTTGCCGCCTTTTGAGCCTGAATCTAGTTCATTCTAGTTTGATTGTTACAGTATGCCCCAAACCTCACATTCACTAGAGTGCGTTTTTACATGACTATAACTTGGTGTTTTTCATATCCAGGATATCCAATTCTCTTTGCTAATGGGACTTTCTTTTGGGCTAAAGTCGCCATGTTGGTCTATGGCAGCAGTGAATTAATTACTTATTTTCTACATGTGGAGCAAATGTTAAACTATATTCTTTGGTGTAGTTCAATGTAAAACACAGTATCATATTGTATCATGTGTTTTTTCTTTTGGTAAAATCTTCAAGGAATACGTTTAGTTAATCAATAGAGCGCTTAAAAAATCAGTGTATTGCACCAAAGCGCTTCACAAAGACAGACATAGTAATACATGTGCATGTTTTGGAAATAATTCACAATAATAAGTCATCTTAATCTATAGAGTAATTAGTGACTGCAGTTTTTAGTTTTATTCTTCTCAGGTGTGCGTCACAGCTGACTGCAAAACTCTGAGTAGTTCATTCTGACCTGTTTTTGACATTAAAGAGTCACTCTTCTGCAAAAGAAAATACAAAAGCCTTTAAAAACAGCCTTCAAAATTGAATTGGGTCTTTTGGTTTTGTCATGGTCAATTAGTTTTTGCCATGGTGACATGGAGAAGAATGTGTGCCACACATTTTGGAGAAGAAAAATATAGTCCATATTAAACTGATAACAGTTGGCAGTTCATCATGACACGTGTGCAATTTTATATGCACCAATATATTTGACACATGAAAACCCGTCTAGATATTTTATGATCATAAAGTGCTGGACTCTTTCTGATTCCTTACATTTGAAGCTGGCTACAGCGTGACAGCTAGACAAAAGACAACAGGTATTCTTGGTGATCATCAGTGATACAATAAGTAGAGTCTAAGTAGATTGATTACTGTATTCACTATTGGTCTCATGAAACATAGTTGTTCTGCTCTTTGTGGAAGAAAGCCCACACATGTAGTTTTGAAGTATTAGTTGTGTTTTTTGTGAGGGGCTGCATGGATGTAGCAAAACTCAAATTATTCACTGAGGGAATTTAACTTTTACTCAAGACGAATACATAAACTCAGTCTAAAATGAGATTAAGAAATTAGATTATATAGGTTCAGTTCAATAAACAACATTTCACCAGATTTGCAAGGAATTCTGCAGGAACAGACAGATGCAGAACTGAGAAGGCAAAAGGAGGCAAAAAGATTCCTCCCATAAAACCTTCTGTGTGAATTTGCTACCCAGCTTGCTTATGATAAACTTGTGTGCTTTATTGACAACTGTGACAATGCTTATCAGAATCACAGACCCCAGCAGCCATTCACAAGAGACAAAGAGGAAACTGCTCTGTGTATATGGGCTGCTTGTCCATAGACACAGATGACTTGTTAACATCCACCTGTTGCAGAATAAACACAGCTACAAATAGCACTTTAAAGAGAGCATGGAGTTCCATAAAAAAAACACTGCAAAAGCACTTAACCACATTTGCATGTACTGTCAATGAATTGCAACACAAATACAATTGAGTCATAGAGGAAAATAAAACCAGATGTGTAGCTTGGGGCAACACTCTCATCTTTACTGGTAAAGGAATAAATCCTGACTACCCAGAGAAAGGTCTGTAGGCGTGTGTTTCCAAGTCCTAACAGTGTTCTGATAACATTACCTTTCATGCCATGTTTCGCATGGGCAGCGAAAGCAAAGGCATGAAAGTCGCATGAATGACCATTTCCCCAAGTAATCTCTAAAGGACCACGCAGAACACCATTACACAAAACACAATTCACTTAATGGGTTTTAAAGATACTGACACATGGAACAAATACACTGTCAAAACCACAGACACCCAAAACTTCTGGAAAAACATAATATCCTATGTCACTGAATTCCACTTTACCCTTTCCTCTGCCTCGAGATCTTACATCCTTCATTCACATTCTGGAAATACAGACACAAATTAACATTATAACTGTTCAGTTTGTTGGCAAAACATCTCTCAATGTCACTGATTCTGAGCCTCCTTTCTGAAAGCTGCCAGTCACCCCTAGCATATAAAGAATACTGTGCTGTCATGTACCAATGGCAGATTAAAGGAATAGTGTATTTTATTATATCGTATTTTGTTAAGTACGCTTATTTGCTTTCTTGCTTTCTCTGTGTTCAAATCAATTTTTCTTCTACTCAACACTTCTCTTCATGGTGACAAGATTCCTGGATATGATAGCTGTCACTTACTATAAATAAGAACTACCATTGGAAGAAATATTAAATCTATAAATGCATGTTCTATTTTAGAATTCTCAGTACAAAATCCACATGCACTGCTAAGTGGGAGAAAAACAAGCGAGAAGAAAAAGGGTTAAACTGCAGGAGCGGGCATAGTGGGCTATAACAGCATTCAACAAGTTAAACAAATGATGCACTCAATCTGTGTAGAAACAAACTATGCAGGATCAATTGGCAACTGGCAACCAATTTATCTAGCTACGTCCCTCACGAGATGAGTAGGGAAACAACATTTGTTTAACTAAAGCCACCATTTATTTGAGCATAGGCTACTTGTGTTGCATTCAAAATAATCTGAATAAATCACTTGTTAGGTTAATATAATTTGCAGTTTGTGACAGCTACTGCAGCTGTTTGGCTAAGTGTTGCCAAATAACTCCTGGTAAATCCACAAAAATGCCATTGTTCAATCAAAAGAGATATACAATGGTAATTAGGGATCTTAAACTGCGCTCATAAGTGGATTAGTTTCCCCTTTTAGCCATTTCATCTTGTTAACCTTCGACATGGGAGGGAAAAAGTGAATGTTCCTAAAATGTCAAACTAATCCATCCATTTATTTACACTGAGAGCACTTCAGTTGGTGTTGATAGAAATATTATTCATTCATTTATTCCAACTAACCACTGAAAAGGATTTGTGAAGTCATAGGCTTGCTTGGCTGACCTCAGGCCTGGTTCTGCCAATAATCCTCATATCTCTGTTTTCACAGGCCTGGTGCTGAAATCAGTATTGGATTTAAGATAGCTTACCAAATAGCAGGGTGAGGAAAAAAGGGCCTATGAACAAAAGACAGAATTATTTATTAAAGTTGGTGATATATTTCTGCTTTGGCCAAGTTACATCTCAAAACTGGCATCAAATCCAACATTTTTCACGTTTCAAATGAATGTCCTTGCTTGAGATAAGCCAAGTGCAAACAGTAGCAATGGGACATTTGGCTTTCAGTTTGACTGTTAAAGGAGAAATAGAAACCATCCATCTTTACTTAGTGTTGTCATATTCCTGCAATGATAGAATCGGACTCTGGCAGATTGGAAACTGTTGATGGGATTTCCAGGGAATCTCTGGCAATCAGCGTCACTCCTCTGTGCAAGGCTCCTGCTCGGTTACTTTCACTAGAAACTGAGCCATCAACCATGTTGCCTCCTACATAACCTCATCCCTCTAAAAGCTTTGAACAGAACACAAATGGAAAATCTCATGTCTTTATGATTGAAATAGACGAAAAAAGAAACAATACAAGTTCAAAATAGTGTGGATGTGAATGTAAATATGCACAGTAAAGTCATTATTATTTATTTTATCATATATCGAAATAATTTATGTTTATAAGTCCAGTAATGTAAATTCCAACTTAAATACCAAATTCAGAAAACAAAATGACATCTTTTTTTACATATTTTATGGCATTGTGTTGTGACCTAAGTCTGAAGCATATACACAAGGGTTAACATCGTTGTTTAAATTGTGCTAGTAGTGAGTGTACTCCAGACAGGAGGTGGATAATGGGCAGCATGTTATCAGAGCAGCAGCCACAGCAGTTTCAGTCATGCAGGATGCGTTTAGGCACACTGTGGAGAATATTTCTCCCGTTTTGGCAATACAACACACATCACTGACTTAAAGCTGTAAAAGGCTACAGGTCATGTATAATAAGATTGAACTGCAAGCTGTTATATAACTTATAGACCACTGGATTACTAAACATTCCCTGTCGGGTTTTCAACGTTGTTTCATGCCTTCGTTTTCATGCCACTTTGCAAAATGTATCTTTTGAAATTGCCTTATATGTTGATTTCTTTCCTAGGTGCAGTTATGTGTGGATACTTTATTCCCTTGCTACCCATGTCATTAAGCTTTGATATCCTCTCCTAGTCGATACATCATTAAACTCTCTGTGTGCCTCCAATGTGTCCTCCTGACTCTCCAGTTCCCTTCTTTTCCACCAAGCTTTCTTTCCACTTATTTTTTATTTAACGACCCACACCTTGACTGGTTTGGTTCAGTCTCACTGCTTTCATTATTTTAATTTCTAGTCATAGCAGGTATCGGGCTCATGTACTGGATGGTGGACATGTTAAGAGGACAATTTAGCTGCTAAATACAAAGATATTTCCCTCAGGGACTTATGTTATGTTGGTGGCCAGGGAAACAACTGTTTCCTGACATGTTCACCATTTCGAGTTTGTTGTGTTTAAGTGATCTAATCTCTACACTTGACTGCTAGACTGCTTACGGGAAGACCAGTCCGTGCTGTGGCTTACTTACCGTATCTACTTTGGAAGTGTGTGTACAGTAAGTCCTCCTTACTAATGCTATTTAATGCGTGTAACTGAAGAGATTCAATTTCAGAAGCCTAGTGACCTTTTTCATTCCTGTCTGAAAGCATATAAAAGAGGCCATGCATCAGGGATTCATGCAAATTCTATAATTGTATTTGAGTTTAGCATTATTCATGTTCATCTGGCTCAGAGCTCAAGCTTCAGTCCTGATTTAATGTTTCCTTGTTTGTTTGTTTTCATCTCGGAAGAATGCTTGTGCTGTTATTATCTACAATACTTTTTCAAGAAGATATATGAACAAAATAAAGAAGCTTTCAAATCAGCATTGCTGAATGTCATATTGCCTAATATATAATATATACATAATTATTACACTTGGCTAAAGAAAGAAGCCGAGTTGGCCTCCGTGAGACCTTGTAATCAATGTGTCAGCTCATATTGTAATTGTTATTCATTATAAGGAAAACTGTCTGTGCGTTCCCATAAAAACTCTGTTTTGCTGGAAGCTATTTATGTGCTCCATGTCATTGTCTGTAATAGCATCCTTATAAGTGATACAATCTTAATGTTTTTTATTCTACACAGGCCTGACCAGAGCTGTGAACTGTAGCAAAGCCTGTCAGAGGTCGAGTAAATCCAACATTATGCAGTGTGGTGTTCATACAATATGTGGGAATTGAAGTTTAAAATGTTTAGATACTGTAATGGCTCCAAATGAATTTACAAAAATGGTTTACAATGTCTTGACAGATTGTTTTGGATTAAAGGTTTTTCAAGCTTTGTGGTGGGGGAAAGTCACTTAAATGTTAAAATATAATTTAATATTTGATCCAGGTTTTTCTGATCCAGCTTTATTGGAATATATTGATTCTTAAAGGGTATACTGTGATTCAGTTTTGCATTTCATAAAGAGACACAAAGATGGTAAAAAACGCAACAAAGGCCGAAATATCCTTACTTTTAGTTCTTATGGACCAAGCTCCATATCCACTTTTTTATATTGCTTTTCATCCGTGGATGGCTGCAGTTTGAAGACTACTCGATTTAACATAAACAAATGTAACAAAGGTTTGCAGTGATCTATAAAGTTTCCAAGATTAAACAGTACAGTTGTTTACACCACAAAAGTGGACTATCCAAACACATCAAGTCCAAAAGAAATGTATTGTGAGGTGAGCGCCTTACCTTCAATACAAGGCATCTCGTCCCTCTTTTGTTCATAGGCTATGTAGTACTTATTTTTGACTTGAAACATACTGTTATGTGTAAAACCAGTGGAGTAAAGAACATAAAGGAAAAAACAACGGAATTCATCATAAATAAATGAAATAGAGTATAAACCAAAAAAACAATAACTATTGAAACTCAACTGTCAGATAGCAAACCTGCTTTGAATCGTAACACCCCATTACATGGGCATTATCATTTGTTATATGCACAATGGATAAGGGTGCGTACACTTCATTGGTTCAGTGGGCGGCCTTTATAACAAAGGTAGTAGACATATAAGACCAGGCTGTATAATTTTGTCTTGAAATTCATGAGATTTTCGAAAATCCCGGAATGCATGCTGGATAACTCCACAGAAAGCAGAAAGGCTTTGACTCCAAAACAATGTGCATCGCAGGTATGACAGTGCTTTTAATGTGAAAACTATGCCTGCCATTCCTAAAGCTACCAACTAACCAGAAAGAGAAGTAATAAAAAGCCTCAAGAAAACTTTATTTCTTTGTTTGAAAAAACAATAGAGAGAATCTACAGAGAATAAAATAGTTAAATAAACACTGTTGATTAAATCTCACATCTCTTATACACCCACGACACAAAGCATTTACTGTGATGAAACACATGCTGGTACATTGTGCATTGGATGAACCTGAGATTAAGAAACAGAAAGTATAATGTTCCACATGTACATGCGACCAGTTGCAGAGACAATGTAATTACTCTGTCTCTGCGTGTTATTGTCCACTGATTGAAGTGTAACCTACGGTGTGTGACAGACTGGCTCCCCATCCACTTAACTATGGTGATGAAGAAAATCATAGTGTCCTCACTGCCCCCTGGCCTCATTCAAGAACAGCTGCCAGGCTGGACAAGTCTTTGGCAAGTAGAAAATTGTTAATGCATATTTTAGCATTCAACAGACCCCAGCTGCCTTTCAACAGCTCCCGTATTTCAGTCACAATTTCACACTGCTTACAAAGTGTTATCATCAACCAGAAACTCCAAGAGACATTTGAAGAAGCGGTCTGTTTCAAAAGCTTTTGCAGTGTCATTGTGGCCTGGAAAGATAAGGTGCAATTATTACCTTTGCATGCACCTGCACCATTTGAGTGATTTAATTTATGTGATGAGAGATTGCGATGTGTAAACATGTTCTTCTTCTATCTGATTAATGAAAATTAAAAATTGAAAATTGCACTTCAATTCTGATGGAAGCCAATGAAAATAACTAAATAAACAGGGTGGAAATAACACTGAAAAAAAGATATGTGCAAGAACAAACAATGCAAACTCTGTTGTATTAAGAGCCATTAAACTCACATACTGTAATACTGACCACCACAGATACTTGAAGGACAACAGTAGAAATTAAATAGATTTAAAAAAATACTAGAAGGCTTACCGATAAATAATGGGGCCCCATTGAGGGTAGAGTGGAAAATAGAGAAAAACATTGAGTTTCAAAGTTACTCTTGACCTTGGGAAAAGCAGTCTTATCCCAATGTCCATTGAATCATAGTTCTGAAAACGTAATTGTATAACATGATGTTCAGCAGCAATTAAAATTTAAATGAAACATGAAATTAAATAGTTTCTTCTGATCACTTGAAGGAATTGGAACATTTATCATGGAAGCTTTTACCATCTGGGTAAACACTATTATGTCCATCATGTGAGATGACTGAAACTCCCACAACAACTAAATGTCAAATGTATAGACTGGAGGTCCAGTTAGAAGGTTAACATTAAACTGCCATCCTCAAATGTCAGACATGCACTGAACAAGTGTACAGTTACTGAAACTACAATTGGCTGATCATTGTCTGACTTGGTGGACAGGAAGGGCCATTTTCAGCTGACTATTAACCTCAACTATAATATTCTTTCCACAAACCATTAACCCTTAGTGGTAATAAAAGGACGTTGAACAGATCTCAAAGGTCCATGTTCAAGGTTTTTTAAGTTGATCTCATTATCATGACAATTCACACTTGCAAGAGGTCAACTCCTGCTTGTTTGTAATAGCTTTTTGCAGGTATACATGTGTAATAGTAGGGTAGCCTACGCATGCATCAAACAGTAGCCTCTACAAATAGCTTCTTACACATATTAAAATGTTTCCCTAAATGGTCACACACAGTTAAATAAATGTAAATAAATGTATGTTAAAGAATATAAATGTATTTGACTAAACATGCGTCTGCTAACTAGGCAAAGAAGGCACTGCACTCTCTTGCTTCCATTTTCCTCTTCTCAAACGACAAAACACTTCCGGGTTTAGAACCAATAGCATTACAGGCAGAAGGTTTCACGTCGTGCTACTTCTGAACTTTGTTATTCAATGTGTCGGACCTGAATACTGGGTGAGTTTGATCCGTTTTCTAGTGTTGTTGAACTTGAATCATAATGTGCAACATATGAACATTACATGTACAAATTCAACAGTGGAACTCTTCACAATGTGTTAAGCTACAACCTGCCTGTTTCCATGCAGCAGTAAATAGGCCTACGTGTGTGTTTGGAGAGGCAGACAACAAAGTATTCTTCAGAATAGTTCACCGTGCAGACTTACAGTTCTAGGTGTTCGGGGTGAGGAAATATACTTGCCTTAGTTGCCTAGTAGATTTATATTCTGTGCAACAGTAAAACAAGACACATGTGCACCACTTTACACCGGAACATAGCTGTGCATATTAAAAATAATACCAAGCCAGCAAACATTTGTAACACAGCACTACCACACTACCATAGTGCGCCCTTATTCTTAACTTTATGGTTACAGCAATGGCTTCCAGAAGTTGGAGGCTGCTCCATAAAAAGACGCTCCTTATTGAAGCCTGAGTGATCACGTGATATTTTTCTTCACCCCTGTACCCCGTACCCCGTACCATTCAAACATCAACTGTTAATAATTCAACTGCTTATTCGGCACACTTTAATTGGTGCCATTTCTTTCTAAAATTATGTTGTTTTCAACAAAAAATGGGATGATTCCTGCAGTGTGAAATGTCCTGTTCTATTTTTTTTTAAACGAGATGTACAACAACTATCCGTGTATAAAAATCCTAAAAAGTAATGTTGACATTTCTGATAATATTTTGATAGGCTTTTGTACATAATTATAGTATACCCTCAGGCTATAATACATTTAAGCTGCCATTTATATATCTAGCATTAAAGCCTTAGACCACATCAACCTTAACAAAAATACATATTACTCAAACTGGCCTGTGTACATTTGTACATTATATAGGCCTACACATGATTTTAAAGCAACACAAGTTTAGGGTCTATACTTACTGATTCAACCTTTAAAAGCCACATTGTTGACAAAGCGGGAAAAAGCTGACAGGTGCATTGCCTTAGCTGCTCTTGGCTGCACATGAGCACACAGTATGTGTCTGCACTTGAATGAAACCGTATAATACAAATAATACAGTGTGCATTTTTATTCAAAAGAACTCTGCAGAGGAACTAAATAAAATGACAAAGCATGTCAAACCACTTCTGTGTGTAAGATTGCAATCTCAATGCCAGGCGTACACATTGAGAATAATGTGTTGAGAGAAACAGCAAATGGCTCTGAGAAGTTTTTTACTTTACTTTGCACTGATGTTGTAAGCCCTAGTCTTTTGCCTGTTAAAGGGAAAAAGGTAAAGAAAGGGTAGAATCTCTCACTAACTTGATGTAACAGCCAGCTGTCTCTTTCCTAAGACCACTGGTGAGGGCTGACGAGCAAACTGTGTCAGGAAACTGCTCTCCAACTGCTTTCCACACAGTTGCCACTGTTAGGTGGAGATGGCCCTGATGAAAATGAACAACTTTTGTAACTTTATTTTAGAATCTTAATGTAGTTTTCTCTTTAGGTAATACTTACGTACTCTCATTAATACGTGTGAATTGTTGTTTCCATTGTAACAAAGTGAGTGTTGAGAGACAAAAGTTGCATGCAACAATTCAAACAATAGAATAAGGGAGCACTTATTTTACAAGTGCCTATTTGCAAGAGGTTAGCTCTGTATTCTGTAAAGTTTAACATGGCTTAATATTATAAATATTCTAACAAGGATATAACATAAAATGATGCATTTCCTAATAAGGCCTGTTAATATCAATCTGATACTACACCACACACAATTGCTGCTATAGGTTATATATTGCCTGGTAAACTAATCTTCTGTGAATTGCAATGTGATTGCAAAAAAGGAAACATATATATAATGAGAAGAGATCATTTGATATCAAAATGAACCCGTTGTTTTTGTACAATACTCTGTTTTCTGTTTGTGTGTTTAGATCACAGCAGCAGTGAAAGGTGCACTATGGGACGCCTCGACGGGAAAGTAATTGTGTTGTCGGCTGCTGCGCAGGGGATTGGACGTGCTGCAGCAATAGTAATGAGCTTTAATGAGAACTTCTAACTTATGCGTGTCCAACCATATCACACAGGAACATGTTTTAGTGCCTATCATGTGGTGTCAAAGCATTTTGTATTTTGCATTTTGCATAATTACATAATCAAACCAGTGTTTGTGTAATGCAAATTGAACATTGTAATGTTACTGACATCCTGCCAAATGTTATATATCTTCTATAAAAGCCATTTGGAAGGGTACATAAGTGAAGCACTGCACTAATAACAGTGATCATAAACATGTTATCTTCCAAATGACTGTTACAGAAATACATGTGTTTGTTTTTACAGCTCAGGAGAACAAGCTGAGTTCCATAAAGAAATACAAAAGCTACAAATAATGTAATCAATCAGAATTCCTTTATTCATCCTACAGAGGGGACATTTACATTGTTACAGCAAAGTATACTGTAGATGGAGACGAAAAATTAAAATAACACACACAAGTAAAAAGGCATGCACATAGTATTTAAAATAAAACAAAAAATAAATATATATATTACAATTGACAGAAGTACACATTCAGGGGAAATAGGTGAGCAAGCAGTGTTTATAAATCAAATTAGTGTAACCTTGTAGAATGAAGTGTGGTAGCGGGTAGATTGCAGTACTACAATACAACAAAATTATATATTCATTCAATCAATATATTTATAGAAACTACCTTTTTCAGCTTGCATGAATATTATAGACCTTCTGTGGGCAATGGTTGAAATATGCTATCAGTCAACAATTGTATAATTCAAATAAGTGTGCTCTAATAGTGGCTCCTGAGACACAGGTTAGGGTAACCCTCATGGACGATTGGTGTGGTGATATTCTTGCTCAAGAGATAGCATGACACTAAAATCGAACACACATATCCTTATCCAGATTGAGTCATCATCACAGCCATCAGCTTAAAGTGTTGTCTTTACACCTGTGCCTTGAAAAACAGCAATTTGTGTTTTGTTCAGTGGCCAAGAATAAAAAAAAAAAAGGATAGGACTATTTATGTCTAATATCATCAGGTTCAAATCACACAGTATATTGTATATTTGAGGGGCTAGTCAGCTTTTTTCATTTACACTTGTAGAGGTGTGTTTTACTGATGGGGTCTGCTCTGTGGTTAACACTGCAGTAACTCCATCAGCTATCAAGTGACCGGAAATTGAATGGATTCAAATTATGTTTAAGGGTTAAGGTTAGAAATGCTATCATATGTGATAATGAGATCTTGGTGTCAGCACTGTGACCTGCATTATTGCCTCTAGAGGAAGTAAATATGTGCATTCAGGTGAAAATGCAGCTTTAATAAGAAATAGACAATCATACCTGCCTCACTGGTCCCAGTCTTAAGGTTTTTCATTATCTAAGCGTATTGAACCAAACAGCAATAGCCATACAACATATTTGTTCAAGTTACAGGATCATAGCAAATGATTTGTTTTCCTTCTACAAAGTCCTACTGAGCTGGAGGTTTTATAGCATAACATATCCACACTTTGTGAATCTGCTCGGCTCTGACTCGTGTTTTTCATCTGTGTAGGCATTTGCAAAGGAGGGAGCTCAAGTCACAGCGACAGACATCAATGGAGAGAAGCTGAAAGAGCTGGACAGCATTCCAGGTAAGATTAATTTCCCTTGGTCTTAGGCCGCCATCTGCTGGGCAGCCAGTGCAATACAGCCAGGATGACTGAGGCAGGTTTTTCCTTTTTGCTCAAGTTCTGTCACAACATTCACCTCTGTACCTTTGAGCCTTTGAGAAGATGCATTTGATACATGCCCATAGTTTTATGGTATCGTTTTTTTGTATAATAAGGCTGTTATCTTCTCTATTTTGAACATTTAGTTGGTCTAACATCAGTGAGACTTTCCTATTACAGCTAACCTGAGCCAGGGGTGCTGCATCAGATGTCTTGTTTTGACAAAGATACTCAGTTTACTACTATAAAATGCTAAGAAAATCACCAAATATAAGTATTACTATTACTATGACTGCATCACTAAAAATGATACAAGAATAATTTGTGCAAGCAAAGACTTTAATATGCTGCATTTGCTTTAAGATAAGTTATACTGTGTGAGTGAATTACTGCTCACTGGTCTCCACATCTCACATAGTCAGTGAACAGAACAGTAGAGTGATCACTACCAACCCATGCTGTCTGCATCATATCAGTAGTTATTGCTGAAAATTGCATCAGCTGGACCAGGATTGAATCAATAGGAGGTAATTAACACTCTTTGCCCTCTTAACACCTCCTTGCAGATCGCTCTCAACCAAAGCACCCCTAACTGCTTTGTCTAGAGATGTTGACTCGCGTGATAATAATACATATCACCTGTAAATAAATTGTGTGTGGGAGCCTTCATATTTCTTTTAACTGGCCAGCATGAAAATAAGCTCTTCAGAATAGCAATCGGTTGTAAATGTGTGTTATTGTGCAGATTGTGAAGGCTCAGAAAAAGAGAATGCTTTTGTCTATGTTGTTCACTTGTTTATTTTAGGAGACTGGCAGCCTGACTTTAAACTAGCATCTCCTCCAATAAAATGTGAATGACTAGAGACATCATAAAGACAATTCGTTTTTTCATGTGAGCTAAATCAAAGCAAGCATTAAAATAATTGCTCTGTTCTTCACAACAAATGCACTCTTCTCCCCTTCACCAACAGGGATTAAGACCAAGGTTGTGGATGTAACTAAGAAGGACCAAGTCGAAGCCCTGGCCAAGGAACATGATCATGTGGATGTGCTGTTCAATGTTGCTGGGTATGTTTTTTTCCTGTGTGTTGTTCTGAATTACCAGAGTAATACTCATTAACTTTCTTTTGGGCATTAAGTCTGATGATATTCAATTTGTATCGTCTGAAAATCTCATTACAAGTAAGCCTCACTGGGTTAAATGTTCATACATTACCTTTTAGTATGGGCAGTGTAGCTTATTTTGAAACAAACATTGTGAAATCGTGATGCCATAAATATTCGTTAGCAGACTAAATACACTGCTGTAAATAGTCCCTACAAGATGCACTACATACCCGTTAGAATATTTTACATAACAAATACGCGGAATCTTGACAGCCATATTCCTTGACATACATAAACTGTGCCCAACTGTTCCACTTGTGTTGCTGTCTTGACATTCAGCACGTTTATCCGTCCCATGATTAACAACGTTTCCCAAATCCCTATACCTTAAGGTTTAACCTTATCTTGACCTTTAGTCAATCTCCTTAACAAAGGTCTCTAAATCGACACAAGTCAAGGTCAAATGTTGAGGGGGAGAACGCAGCATTTTAACAAGCATTTATTTCCAGTTTACTTTTGTATTTATTATCAGAGTAAGAATTAGAATCAGAAACAGGTTTATTACCAGGTAGGTTTACACGTATTTGACTTGGTGTCGTGGTGCATAAAAACAATAATTAAAAACACAGGTAGAGAACTAGAAAAATATAAAAAATAATTAAAAATATATAGTAAAATATAAGAGTATTTACATTGCAATGGAATGAAATGGAGGAATACAATTAATAAAATCAGCTGTAATACAAAATAATGTTGTACATTGTGTGCATTAATGTAATGCATAGAGTCTATGATGTGGCTCAGGTAAAGTGTCAGTGGGGGGGCCGGGCCTTGTTTATGAGGCCGGTAGCGGGGGGGGAAGAAACTGTTGAGGTGGCAAAATATTATACTTATTTCTTCAATCTTATGTTTTTTTCTGATTGACATTTGAGATTTGTTTACCTCATAGTAAGAGCCATATGTATATGTTACATGTAATACCATCCTTTGTAATCAGAGTTAACATGTCATCTACTGCAAACAGGTTTGTGCACCATGGCTCCGTCTTGGACTGCGAAGAGGCCGACTGGGACTTCACAATGAACGTGAACATCCGGAGCATGTTCCTCATGAGCAAGGCCTTCCTACCTAAGGTGACCTGTTTACTTTGCTAAATACTAATCGCTGTTCATCCTGTTGTTAGGACAAGGAAATAGATGCTGTTGTAAATTGAGTGACATATGCTTTCATATTGTTCTTATCCTTTGTCCGCGTGGATTAGCTGTACTCTGAGCCTGTGACATGATGGGTGGTGACTGTCCTATCACTAATCCAGATTAAGTCTCAAACTAACCAAACTGCTTCAAAGCAGAATTTTTAGCTTGGATCAAAGCACACATCTCTTAAAGAACGCTGCATAACGTCTTAATTTAACAAATGTTTTCATGTGTACATGACAACTTTCAAATGTATTTTTGTCATTCTAGATGTTGGCAAAGAAGTCAGGAAACATTATTAACATGGCATCTGTTGCATCGAGCATTAAAGGTAAAAAGAAAAACCTTCCGTAGATGATTGTAGATGTGTCCTGCCCGACTAAAGGGACATTAAGTCATTGAAGTATGACCAAGTTCATTGTAATCCTCTTAGCTCAGATAGCTGCTCTGCGTCTGAGTGACGTGTGTTTCCTTCACTCAGGTGTTGTGAACCGGTGTGCCTATAGTACCTCCAAGGCTGCAGTGATTGGGTTCACCAAATCTATAGCGGCTGATTTTATTGAGCAAGGCATTCGCTGTAACTGTGTTTGTCCTGGTAAGTTTAAAACACCCTTCACAATAAAACCATGTGTCCTTTGATTACTCCAGTATTGCTCGAGGTCATTAGATAACATTTAACCATAGATATACTTGAAAACATTACTTATCATTGTTATTATCATGTTTGAGGACATTCTGAATTTCAAATATATACACACCTTGAGTTTGTCCCTTCAAAGCCAGTCTCAATTAATGCTGTGCAAACTCATTTGTGTCGTAGACCTAAATTGAACCCAATCATGACTTCTTCTTTTTTTTCAGGAACTGTTGATACTCCATCATTGAGGGGTAGGATCGAGGCCCAACCTGACCCAGAACAGGTATCTATTGTTTTCGACAAGAAACAATCCTGGGCATTGGAGCAAATGATACAACTTTAAGTCCTCTCTCTCTCTCTGTGTAACTCTGCAGGCTTATAAGGATTTCATGGCAAGACAGAAAACTGGCAGAATGTGCACAGCTGAAGAGGTGGCTCACCTGTGTGTATACCTGGCCTCAGATGAGGTGAGTGAGTGCTTGCATACGTATGTGGTCCAGGTACAATACATCAACATTCAGGCAAAGTTTGCAGAGCCGTAGCTACACGGAGGTCCAATTACTTTGTTTGTATTCTAGACATTTGAGAGGATTTAAACTTAGTTGGAGTTAACATTAAAAAAAAAGAAGTCAGTATGTCTTTAGACTCAAAGATCCTTTTGGTGGGATTTTATTTTTTAAATCAAAAAACGTTGCAGACTTGTTTTTTTTTTTTAAGTATTTGAGAAGGAGGGAATACTTGGATTCATCGCCACCACTTTTAATATTACTTAGTTATACATGCAAATACATTTGTGTTTATTCGTTAGCAGTGAAATCATGTACAAATGATATGATGTATCTCCACTTTTTCACAGTCTACCTATGTGACTGGAACGGAGCAAATCATCGATGGAGGATGGAGACTCTAAGCAAACTGTTGCAAGCACGTTGTGACAGTAGTGGAGACTTAATATTCTTATTTGAAGCCCAAATAAAACGCACTAAATCTGAGTTAAATCATTTATATGACTTTGCTTATTGTTTACTTTTTCTGTGACATGCCCTATTTTCCAAATCAAATGTTATATGCAGCAAATGTGTGCAATGCCAACATAGTGATGTTGACATTGTAATAAATTGGTTTTATCACAGCTAAAGTGTAATGGTGTAACTATTCACCTTATTATAAATGCATTAATTGTGAAGTATTTGACAAACCAATCGTTAAAAGTTTAATTTGAATAATAATGACATATGTTCAAACAACTATTAAAAATCTTCACCAATACTATTGAGTGGCTTTTCTGTTTGACCCTACTTCCCCCATGCACTCCTGTGCGCGGGGACATACATGCTTTGCCATCACTAATCCGCCTCATTCCCAATGCCCAGCTGCTCTATGTGCCTCATGACTGCCAGAAACCCTGCACACTGAAAGTTCGCACGCGGTCATGTTTATGATATAAGGTGAGCTTTTGTTTTCTTTAATAGCGTTTAATTTCTTTTTTTAATCCCGTCTGAGGGGTCACGAGGTCCCTAGTTAGCTACCGTGCATATTGATATGGTGTGGAGAGTTCACTGACAGCTTGTTGGTCGGAAGCACACAACCTGCTACTGGCAAAGCATCCAATATCGGACAAGACCTCGCTCTCCGAAATTGATGATTGAACCGATTTGTACCTGAGAAGAAAGTATTTGTAACGTTGCGTCAACTGGGTTAACGAGTCCATGGCGGCCGCGTTAAGCGTCGCGTTATGGAGAGTTTACCCCTTACTAACGTTAACTAGGCTAATTCAGCCTGAAGCCATTACTGTATAGTGAACATTTCCAAGCTATATCGTACCTTACGTTGCTCCGTAAAACGGCTGTAAGTGAAATGACAGTGCCTCTTGTACTAATCTACAAAATAATAGGAGTAATCGGTGACCCAGAGCAGAGCGCTGGTAGGCGAAAGCAACGTTCTAAACACAGAACATAGCGCTAGCAAAACAACGGTGGGCATGGCGAGCTGATCGATGCCCCACAGATCCATTACATAATAACTAAACAGGTGCTCGTGTATTACTATTGTACCATATATTGTACGCTTAGTTAGCTGCCTCTGAGTTAACATACATGTCCGATAATGGGCCCATTAGCATTATTTATGGTGAGGCGTGGATTTACCCCTCTATTAGCTTCAACTATGGTAGCAGGACAAACACACCTTTAAACACTTGCTTTGCTTGCTAGCTAAATGGCTACCAATGCCAGTCTGAAAGGTATGTTGTTCACAATGCTAGTTAACTCTAATCTAGTTGCTCTAGCATCCGCTAGCTAGATATGCCATATGGTCGAGCTGTAAGCATCGATTAGTGTGGTCTGATCGCAGTGGATTAACTAACGTCTGTTGCCATCAGCAACTGTCAAAACATTGTAGTAGCGTTAGTCTAAATTACATTACCTGTAAACCTTTGTGCATAACATAGCGTGGACTCAAGCTATTAAACATGGAGCACATTGTTTAGTATGTCCATTGTAATGAGTTACAAGTCATCACTACCAGTGCGTTATAAGTAAACACAGTACACCGTAGCCAGCATACTACACATTAGCCTCATAGATCCTCATTTAGACATGGATCATGAGGCTTAAAGCCTCGTTAGTTTTCTTTCCCCATAGAGACCTCTTACAGTACAATATTACATTAATAAAACATTTACATATTCTCTGTTAAGCCTGTATGTTTGACACAAGTGTGTCATGTGTGATATTACATTTAATCATTAATCCAATCTTACACCTGTACTAACTCCACTGTTCACTATTGTTTATTAAGTAAACAATAATTTGTTTCTCTACTGATAAAGCTGTGTTGTATGAATAGGAGCCTGCAGTCAGAGCTTGACATACAGAAGCAGAAGTGAAGGGACTGCCCATCAATGGGCAACCCCACCCCTACAGTTGATGTACTGTGAGCAAGAAGTGAGTGGACCAGAAATACTGTAGTGGACCAGAAATACTGTAGCCTATTGCCATGGAGGATACTCAGCCCAAACCTGCTACTCCGGAACCCACCCGGGCCCCGAGTCCAGCACCAAGTCCAGCCCGTAGTCCAGCCCGTAGTCCAACACCGACCCTATCCCTGCCAACAACCGGCCCACTACTGGACTTAATTCCTTTGCCTGCAACAAACAATGTGGAGGTATAGTCATTTAATCATTACAATCTCTGACAATGTTATCTGTTTTTACAGCCTTGACAAAACTGAAAAGGGTGTTTTATAAGCTAATATTATGTATTGTTTTTTTATGGGTAAATTAAACAGCTATTTGCTTTTATTGACACACCAAATAATTTAAAGCTACATATAAATGATGTGGTTGCTGCCATTTGGCTTTGCTTTTTTGTCACTCACAGTAGTCAATCGAGGTTGTTGTTTGACTTCTATGTTTAAAAACACTGCCCTCTAACCTTGTAAAATTCATTATTCTGTAAGAGATCATTTGTTCATAATTTGTTGCTGTAATTTGAATATTATAATTAACCTAAATGCAGCCAAAGGCAAATCTTTGAGCTAATGTACCCATCTGGGCAATATAACTAGGAGGGTGTTCAGGGAGGTGCAGTTAGCAACATAAAATAAGAGTTTATATCTCTCTAGTATTTGCCTAGAAACGATAATCTATTATCGACTGGCATGACGTACCACTGTATCAACAATAGCAATAAGGAACAAGATATTAACCTAATACGTGTTCAGAAAGTGAAGAGGCTTTAGGTACATACGCAACACATTTTCAAACCTTTCATCAAAAATATAATAAAATAATTGTCAATGTGTCACAAGGAAACTCTTTAACTGAAATTGCGTTTTTAAAGCTTTTTTTTTACATGGACAGCCTTTATATTATGTGGGAGTTAAGGCAACTAACAAACACAATGTCCACCAGGCAAAAGAACAAGTATTCTGACCTTTCTTTTACAGCACCTAAATGTGAACCAGATCCAAGTGGTGGTACGACGCTGTTCTAGTCCAAATGTCACGGAGGAGACCACCTTTTTTATCCCACGAAACCCTGCAGTGGATGCTGCCACAAACACAGACCCGCCCGTGGTCTGCTGCCCCTTGCTCGCTAGATTTTGCCCATGTCCCCCAAGAGGACTCCTGGCCTCTCTCGTTACTAAAGGTAAGCATGGTTTCTACTTGTCTCAGTGACCTGAAAATGAATTGTATTTCACTTTGTACTTTAAAATACTGTAGGACTGAACAATTGCAGACTTTCTTTTACATTTGGAACTATTAAATGTCAGCAATGTGGTAGATGAAAAAATGTATATTAACACACACTCACTTTATTTTAAGTTCACATTATAAAAAACACATTGACACAGAGAGGGACACATGACATGACCCAATAATAATCTGACATCTGTCTCCTGTTTCTCCTGCAGTCCTTCTGGCAGGTGTGCTCTTTGGAGTGGTGTGGTCTATCACCGAGGATGAGTGTCTTCCAGGGGGAAACCTGTTCGGAATCACAATCCTCTTCATCTGCGCAGTCATTGGTGGCAAAGTGGTGGCTCTCATCCGTCTGCCCAAACTTCCGCCATTCCCACCTCTCCTTGGTAATTTAGTGGTTATGCTTTATGTGCCGGACAGATTATGTGCCTGTACTGCAGCTTAATTTACTACGTATTGCAACATTTGGTGACAAAGTAATCTACTGACTGAGTCATTCCACCTTTGTCATTGATTCAAAAAGAGAAACAAATTAAAAAAACACATAAGGTCAAAAGGGAGTTCCTGATTAACTCTACAACCATGTTACTCACTTGTTCCGTTAAAGGTCAGGTTTACATTAGCCACTTTAGTATTTGGCTGGTATTGTGTTTTGCTTATATTCGTTGAATTGGTAGCTTACATGATAAGGGTCCTGTTTGTTTAAAAAAAAGAATAAAGAACTTTTTACCTGACTATGCCATCTGCTGCGCCCCAATCAAGATAACAATCAAGAAACCTGGAGCCACTCCTTATTTGCAATAACATCAAAAGCTAGATTGAAGTATAATCTAAACTTGATTTCCTGTGTCTTTCATGAAGAGAGTATTTTTTTATACCCATTTAGCGTCTGTTTTTGTTAACAATATTAGAATATTGTGATGAGTTCAAAGTCTTCTCTCACTCTTTAACTATTTTAAATATTTGCTGGTCTTTCTCTGATTATATTTTAAACCCCATTTATATAGATGTAATCATAATGTTCTTAAATGCAGCATCATTTTTACATTTCTCAATAATGTGTAGCATTTGTATTAGAGATATAAGGCACATCACAGTATTACAGAGAGCCTCAGGTGTCCAATATTGAGTGCTGTAAGTTCAAAAAGCAACAGGTGGTTATTATTCTTGTTCTGTATCTGTGTAAATCCTGAGTGATCATCTTTCGTCTCTCACGCTCTCTGCTGTGTTGCAGGTATGCTGCTGATGGGCTTTTTGCTGAGAAACATCCCAGTTATAACAGACTACATTGCCATTGACAACAGGTGGTCTGCATCACTGAGGAACATCGCTCTGGCTGTCATTCTGGCCAGAGCTGGTCTGGGTCTGGATCCCATGGTACGCCACACACTTCAGTATTGAATCTTAGTATCTGCACACAGAAATGATTAGAGACATATGATAATAAACTACTGGTCCCATCTCTTTGCACAATCCAAAAATATTCAATTTCCGCTGATATGGGAAAAGCATGCAATTCTTAGCCTTGTCCCTGATTTTCCGCTTCCTAACAAAAGTGCCAGGTCAGGCGCAAATTGGCGCACAAACGCTACAGTATGTTTTAACTGTATAAAGAGCTCAAGACCTTGAGGGGAAACTTAGCAGAGGTGACCTGTATGTGCTATGTGTTACATTTGCAGCATGGACCAAAGTTATGTGCTATTAATAGTAAAGACTTGTGGATAGGCTATGTGTGACAGTATGTGCTCTCATTCACTGTCTCTCCCAGTGTGAGCTGAAGACACGGTAAAGGGGAGACCTGGAAAAGCCGCCTGTATTATCGCATACCCCTCCTGGTGAAATATCTTATAATGTGACACTGTTGTTGAACAGTTATATAGTGTAAAAACGACACCTATTTTTAAGACAGCAAGTTGTGTAGGCGAAAAACAGTACTGCTATCTCACTACCACAAACGTATTTTAGTCGTAACTCTGCTTTTGCAAAAGAGCTCATTTCTGTCAATGTTCAGATGTATCAGTCAATTAATCAACACATCATTCTGCACTTTTAAGCATCATTACACATGTTAATCCTCTCATCATCTCTACTTAAAGGTTATTAATTACTATAACAAACGGAATGATTTATGTGTCTGTGTTGACAGGCTCTGAGGAAACTGAAAGCGGTGTGTTTACGTCTGGCAGCTGGGCCCTGCATTATAGAGGCTTGCACCACAGCGCTGATCTCCCATTTCCTCATGGGCCTGCCCTGGGTTTGGGGCTTCATCCTTGGGTAAATACAACACTGACCACTCTCTTCCATCTCCAGCTTAGTGTTCTACATAATTACAAGCTGTGTATTTTCATTACAGTATGTCTAGGGCAGACACGTAACAGTGAGGATAAAGACAGTACAAAGAGAGAGTGACATCTGAGAATGGTCCACATGAAGACCGGGGTACTATTAAAAAAAATGAACAAAAAAAATATTACATTTTTATTAAAAGCTTTTATTTAATCTGACATCAACTTAAATGCAGACTGATTTAGTTGGTGTCCTCTTTTTTTAAATATATTTTTTAACAGAAATAAGATAACTAATTGTAATTCAAACCATATTTTCATTACCTACTGAGCAGACTGTTCAGCTCACTGAGCATCAGGAGCAGTTTACAACAGAGTGAAAGTGTCTCGCCTGTCAAGATATGGAAGGCTGAACTTTGATCACAAAGATAAGTTAGACTGATACTGTACAACACAGTGTTCCCGACAACAAACATGTTCCCATGAAGCAGAAAACAAGAAAGCACACTGCTCCCTGAGAGTCTCTAGATCACATTACATGTCTAACCTTGTATCCTCTGACTTTTTGACTGATGTATAATGGGTTTGGGCAAAAGGCAAACACATTGACAATTGAAATCAAGATTATTTCATGGATTGTCTTTTCTTTGTGCCTTTCATCTTTTTGTTTAGTCAGCATTCGTAAGTAGGTGAAATGCATTATCAGGCTTTATACTCAGATGGCCTTCACGTCAGAGCATAGGGGTTATAAAAAATGTTTTGTACTAGCTAACTTAAATTATGGCCAGTACCAACAAAAGGGCATTTTGGAGGCTAGTGTGTCATCTTAAAAATACGAATTTTGGACAAAGACAATTAGCAGAATATTAATGATTGGACCTGTCAAAATTAAGAAAATGAGTATATGTTTACATGCAGTCAAATGATCATTGTCAAATAATCTAAATCATGTTACATTTTGGCCAATATCAGTTCACAGCTACAGTATAAGCTACATATCATGCTGCAGGAATGCATTTTGATATCTACAAAGTGTTAATAGGCTGATCCTTTCAAAAGTTGTCCTTTATTTGTTTCAAGTGATCCATCTTCTGATTTCCACCTTGCAGCTTTGTCCTGGGCGCTGTGTCTCCAGCAGTTGTGGTTCCCTCCATGCTGCTGCTGCAGAAGGACGGTTACGGCGTGGAGCAGGGCATCCCCACCCTGCTGATGGCTGCCGGCAGTTTTGATGACATTCTCGCAATCACAGGGTTCACCACATGTCTGAGCGTGGCCTTCGCAACAGGTAACCTGTTTTATGAGTTCATGTGTGGAGGAGTGAAGATAAATAATGCTGACTTCAATCTTCTCTTATAAAAAGTAATAAACCGCCTTATCTCCAGGGGAGGGGCATTGGGTTCAGTGTACTGAAGTGTAAGTCAGCACTGAGAAGCATCTGAAATAAAAAGATTCTATCTGTAGTTTGTCAGGAGCTCAGCAGAGGGTGTGAGTGTGCAGTTTACTCTTTTGATATTTTGCGCCAAGTGACATTTTGGGTTTCATATCGGCAGTTTACCACAATGTAGGACATAACTAAAGAGCATTAAACTGTCAGAGGTTGGTTCAGTTTATACTATTATTTCATATTTCTCTTGCTGATCCTTTTAGGCTCCACTTGGTTCAACATCCTGCGAGGAGTGCTAGAAGTGGGCGGTGGGATGGTTGCTGGGATTCTTCTTGGCTTCCTCATCCAGTACTTTCCCAGTGTGGACCAGGTACACTTGCTCTTGAGGCATTACTCTGATATTAGCTGGTTTTACTATTGCTAAGTCACCCTTACGCCACTTGACACCACAGCCTGTGTGAAACAACTTGGGTACAGCCAACAAAGGCTTGAAAAAAATCTAGTTCCACTTCTGGTTTGAAATGATTAACGCTGAGGAATGTTTTAGGGCACTTTGAATGTACCTAAGTTGGGAAGTATACAGGAATATAGTCTTAAATTCAATTACATAAAACACATGACGAAATACCGTTTCTCACAATCCCGAATACAAAAACAAATATATTTAAAAATATGTATAAAGATATGTATACAAATATGTATATACCCATATATACACAATCAAAAGACACATTTATACATATGCACACATTAAGACCTAAATAAAAGCACAACAATCAATACATACAAAATAATAGTCACTTCAATATCTATAGAAATGTAACTCTCTATAGCAGCGTAAAAAAAGTGTCAACCACCATTATGTAAAATGTCATTAACAACCTCAAACGGACTTTATAAGTGTTGTATGGAGCATTTTGTGTTTTGAGATTTGTTCATTATGTTAGGATATTCTACATTTAATAATTGAGCGTCTTTCTCACACAGAAACACGTAGTAATGAAGCGATCCTTCCTGGTGCTGGGTCTGTCCGTCTTTGCCGTGTTTGGCAGCGGTGTGGCAGGGTTTCCGGGCTCTGGAGGCCTCTGCACACTGGTGTTGGCCTTCCTGGCTGGCCTCGGCTGGGGGTCAGAAAAGGTAACAACATATCCATGCCACATCTGTTTTACATACAGCATATTTGTAAGCTCGATATTTGCAATTTTCCATCTATTGGGTTGAATTCGACACGATTAACTCGACAGAAAAGTGTATATCATAAGGAATTATTGGAGCACATTGTTTACCAACCTACTGGGCTGTTAGTAGTTGTCTACACCAGTGCTTCTCAAAGTGTGGTCCTCGGACCACTGGTGGTCCGTGAGCGCCCCCTAGTGGTCCGTGAGTATATTGGTAACATTTCACATTTGAAATAAATAAATACATTTAAGTTTTCCGCACTCTCGCGCAAATATTTCCGCAATAGAGCGAGCTTAAGTTTCAATTTTTTTTTTAATTGATGCAATCGAATTTCGATTGCATCATATAGCCCAGCGCAACACCTTCATCACACATGTTGCCACTTGTTTGTACCAGTTGCAGGCAATTTGTAATCTGTTCTAGAAAAACGATGTGTTTTTGGATATTTGTGGAGTTAGGTGGTCCGCGAGTGTTTTGTTATTGGTGGTCCTTGGTATGAAAAAGTTTGAGAAACACTGGTCTACACTGAAGCATGTAAAAGATAACATAACTCAATTTGTCTCTGTGTGTTGTTTTAAGGCACGTGTGGAGGAAGTGGTGGGCTGGGCATGGGACTTGTTCCAGCCTCTTCTCTTTGGACTGATAGGAGCAGAAATTCGTATCACTGAGCTGGAGGCATACACAGTTGGTGAGACGCCCACACACATACACACACAACATAAGACAGTGAGGTGGCTGTTGTCATTTTGTGGGATTCAAATGCAGCTGCATGGATGTAAATATATTTCCATAAGCAAAAACAAGGCCCCTAGAACATTTAGATGTCCCTCTCTGTTTTAAGGTAATACTATTACCTTTGGAAAACATACCTGAGAATTCTTCTAAAAAAGTAATCTTATCCAAGCCAAGACAAATGGCTAAAAGAAACTACATAATTTGGTGTTCTACAAGTAGCTGTATATTAAACACAACTACACATAATTTACTTGTAAAATGATTTGTTATGAATACAAATATGACATGACTACAGAGCATCATCGTCTTTAGAAACATGTTTGTAACAAATAATCCCCTTGACCTCCCATTCAAAATAATTGTGTGGTGCTTTAAAAAGATATGAGCAGGTGGGTAATTAATGAAACCTCTATTTTTCCAGCTTAGACTGCACTCTCTCTTTCAGATGGCTAGCATTGCTCAGCTTCTGGTCAAAAATATACCAGAATTTACGTACCGTCACAACTCATGTTGACCCTTTACTTGAAATGTTTCTACTCTCAACTTTATGACAGCCAGGCTCTCTGTGTTATGATATATGAAATCAGAAAAATCTGTTATTAAAAAGTATTTCAGTACTGTTAGGCCATTTACAAATGTCCTCCATGCTCTCAGTTTAATTTCATTGTGTACTATAAATGTACTCTGAGGTGTAAGAGTAAATATGATAGATGTATGAGCACATGCACCCTACATAACACACAGTTTAAACATATTTCTAGTAGTGCCGTGTATAAGCAGCACATACTGTAAGCAGCCAGCCTGTGTGTATTTCTATATGTCACTGCTAATCTGCCACTCCTTACCCAAACCTGTTAAGAGGAAGTGCTGCTGATATACAATTGTTAACGAATAGAAGTCATATTATGCAACACATCTGTATGAGTCTTTCTGCTTTTTAGGTCTGGGTATAGCCTCTCTGCTCATTGCCCTGCTGGTTCGAATACTGTTCACCTTTGTCTGTGTGCTGTGTGCGGGCTTCAACATGAAGGAAAAAGTGTTCATTGCCCTCGCATGGATGCCCAAAGCCACAGTGCAGGTACGTCAGCGATTAAACATTTGTCAGCAGTTCACTTGTCTTTTCTGCAGAGGTGGGAAGTAGTGGAGTACAAATACCTTGTTACTGTACTTAAGTACATTTTTCTGGTATCAGTACTTTACTCCACTACTTTTTTTTCTTACGACTTTTTACTTCTTACATTTCTTACACAAATACCTGTACTTTCTACTTCTTACATTTTCAAAACAGGTTTGTTACTGTAGTTTTAATCTGTGTTTGGTGGCGTGATCATTATTATTTAGAGTCATTGCGTGCCTATTGATTTTAACACGATCCGTGTATCCATCATTTCCTGGTCTTCTCTAAACAAGAGGGACCAATGAAACTTTGTCATTTTGCCGTTGTTCAGCATCAAAACATTCATTAGCTAACAATTACATTATTGTTTTATTAATAAAAAGTGAGGTCCGTTACTCTTTAAAACAGTTGGTAGTTATGGGTACTTTTTACTTAAGTACATTTTGAAAGCCCATACTTATTTACTTTTACTTGAGTAAAGAAGTTTAGTCAGTGCTTCTACTTTTACCAGAGTATTTCTAAACACGAGTATCTGTACTTCTAGTTTTAATTTCTGCTCAGTTTAGAATTTTTACAGCAAATCATTTCTGTAGTTCACATCTGCAAAAAAATGTTCTGTCTGTATGGACATTTAAATGTGTTTTATGTTGTAATTGAGAATGGAAGAAATCACTATTTTTGTTTTGCTCTCTTCAGGCGGCCATAGGCTCCACAGCTTTGGACATGGCCCGGTCGAAGGACGACAAGCAGTTGCAGAAGTACGGCATGGATGTGCTGACTGTGGCTGTGCTGGGCATCCTGCTCACTGCCCCTGTAGGAGCTCTGATCATAGGGCTCACTGGACCTCGCCTGCTGCAGAAACCAAAGAACTCTGCCTGTGGTGAGCGAGTCAAACCCAATGTATCAGCCTTTTTCTTAGGTAGGTAAAGTCCTACATTCATCAAGTCCACTCCGCTTAACACTGCTCTCGGACCTCGCTGCACTTTTTCGTTTGAATAGTGAATATACTTTTTACCTTCATGATAGATGCGTCCAGTCAGACAATGATTTGCATAGATTCTGTTTACCCTGTCATTCATCCATGTATTTTACATCCACACAACACTGGCATTGTTTCTGTTATAGTGTAGGTACACTGGATTAACCACAGTGCAAACGTTGAACACATGGTTGTACACTTTTGTTTGTTTACAGCAGAGTCTGTGTAGCATGTGATAAGTCTTTTACCCAAGCTTTTCTCATGACTTTTTTCTCCCTCTGTCTACTCTCCATCATGAAAATGCCTTGCAGCAGGAGGTGAAGATGAAAATGAATCTCCTGTCACCTATGAAAGCACACTCTGACATCACCTGTGTTCATCCAGTAAGCAGGGACATTTAAGGAGACTTCCTTGGTGCTTTCACACCTCGGATATTTGAGCTTTCCTTTAGCCACTGAGTGGCTCTCTTTTGTCTCTCCATCTGCCGGTCAGCTCCTGATGTTTGCCGTGCTGCAGGAACACATGAATCACTCTGTATTTATAGCCTCTGGTGGTTTCCAGGCCTCGGGCTCAAAACAAATGACCCACATCCAAGCGTGTGCACAGTCATGCTGTATGAGACTCTGTAAGAGGTGGTTCTGTTTCTGATCCCCAATTCACTTTTAATCAGATATATTAGTGTGAGGCATGAATATGGTTTACATTTTTGTAGCGGATATTATTTTCTGCCTATCATGTTCAATAAATGCACTTTTTTCCATTTGTATGACTGTAATGACATATCAGTTAACTTGTCACTGTGTTTGGACTTGATCAGGTGGAAATGCTGTATTTAATTAGAAGCCATTGTCTTTTGAGCGCTACATAATTCAATGCACTGACGGTAGTAATATTGTATTGTTTTAAATTAGACCACAGTCTGTAGGTGTTGTGCTCACAGTACAATATTCTTAAAGCTATGTGTTTGTTTTATTTTTGCGTATGTTTGAAAAAATGTGTATTAGCCGTGTATTGGTGATAAGACGGATTTTGTGTAGTTGACATACTCAGGAGAAAAATCAAATAATTCACCACACTTTCCTACGGTTTAAACAAAATGCTGCTAAAACACCCATCCTATGCTACATTTCGCTATGTCGGCTTCCATTTTCCCAGATACTCAACAATGACCATTTCCATATTCAAAACATTCATGTAAACCATACCTTTGATTGTAAGGGAAAGTTGATTTTTCATATTTTTTACATTTGTTTTTATTACAGAAGTATGCAGTGTAACTTAATGTTTTTATTTGAATGTATTGACATTGCCTCGTGATGTATTATTATAAACTATTTATGACAAAGTATAAGAATTGAGCATTAGTTTTTTACCAACGATTCTTTAAGTACCGTAATACATGATAAAACACATCAATAATTGTTCTTCTCTTGTATTTTGAATGTATTGTGCGATAGTGATAGAATCATAGCTTAAATTATGACGATGCAAAATATTTTTTAACAATTTCACTAACCAACCAACAACCATGTCCTATTTTAAGTCACTGTCCCTTGAGGTTTCGGCTTCTTATGTTTGCTTTGTATCCATACTTGCAGCGTGGCTCTAGGGATGGAAGTGTTGGTCGCTCGGTTGGTTCACCACCTTGGTCCAGGCTGAAATAACTAAACAACCTTGTCTGGGTTTGATAAAATGGTATATACCTATGAAGGACATTCCCAACAGCCTTTTCTGAACTTTATGTGTAGTGCTTATCGGCAAATATAAGCATGCCAACTAACATGGTCAACAATGATACGTGCTAAACATTAGCATGTAACACACTGCATGAGCCTCATACAACCAATACAGACTGAAGTCTTGTTTTCTATTGCTTTTATTTCACAAAATACATGTGCATGAGGACATTTGATGGCATTGGTGCATGTTTTCTTTGTGTGTGTTATTGACAAAAGTGGCAAAAATAATGCACCCGAAGTTATGCTCTGCATGCCAGTCCTATTGAAAAAGTGAGCAGCAGAGAAATGGAAACTGATGTGATCAGTTGATATGCTCAATTATCTTTAATTGAAAATCTATTTCAGCTCAAGGGTCCATAAATCGTCCCCTGTCGTAGTATAGAGAGAAGGCAACGAAGCTGCAGTTCTGTCGACTATTTCTTGTTTACACATTAAGCACAGAATGAATCAATTCAAGCCATAATCTTACAAAGGTTCATGAACACAGTTATTAATAGACATCATCATGGACATACAGTTTTGATGATACAAGCAATTCATGTATAAAATATTGCTGATCAATCAAGTAGGAATATTCCAGTAGGAGGTCAGCTGTATACAGCCATTATAAAATGCAGAAGCTTGAAAAACAGTACAGAGCAAATATCTTTCTGAAACCTCGACAGTGTAGGGAGGTTAAACCTGTGTAACTGGATATTTATCAACAATGCAGTGGTTTGAAATGTTTGTAGGCAACAGAGTTGAATACAAAATGTAAAACTCAAATGCTTAAAAATGAGTCTGAAGAATAACAAATAGCTTCCCATACACACAATAACTTATAAGAGAATATATCACATTGTGAAGGAGTGAAGAGTGTATTGGCACACAGACAAAGAGATGGTTTGTTAAAGAATACCAAAATAACATCCAAAATGAAGACATACAGAACAAAGTGTTCATCAGAGGTTGGACTAGTATTTAAGTATTTAATTTATACAAATTAAGTCACTGCAATTATGTTTCAAGTTTTCCTCTCAAAGTGGTCCCAATGTTTTGTAATTGATTCCAAAAGAGTTGAGACCTGGCTAAAGTTACAGACATATAACTGCTGCTGTTAACCAAAAAAAAGTAAACTATGAAAATACGCCTATAAAAGAAGAAAAAGCTTCTTTACTGCACATGTAAAGATCCTAAAATACAGTTTTCTGTTCCGTTTTGTATTTTTAGGTGTATCACTTCAAACAAAGACTTGTCATCCACATTTCAGAGCAACATAAACATAACAGGGTGAGAAAAGGAACACAAATTCATCATGTTAAGAAATAAAAACTAAAGACAGAGGAGGTGAGAAGAACATTCCATCAGTGATCAATATAGTATCTTCTTTTTGAGTATGAGCGGTCCCACGTTGTCCCCAGTTAGCTCGTTGTGCTTTAAGTGTGACTTGTCACAAACAGGAAACTAGAAAAGGAAACAACTTAGCGTTAGTTGATCAGCAAAATACAGACACACTCTTCCTTATCCTGCATAGTCAAAAATATAATTATTGATTGGAGACAATATGACTTAGCTAATGAAAGCAAGTAAAATGCTTTAAGAATTCTGTGTGAAAAATAAAAAGAACTGTCAGTTATTGCTCACTACGAATACATATGAAAAGAGATTCAACTCACAGTTTTGGAACGCCAGCAGCGACAGTAACACACATTTGCGCTGTTCAGGTCCTCGATGTCTATCTCGTTGACCACTTTGGGATTCTCTTTCTGGATCTTCAGGTTGATCAGGCTGTCCCTCTGCTTCTTCTTCTTCGGCAGGAAGGGGCGAATGGTCAGATAGCCCAGCAGAGCCAGGATACCCAGGAGAGGCAGCAACCGGAGCCATTCAGACACTACACACACATTAAAAACATATATTTTATACAAATGTATTATCTGAAGTTATGAAATGTTGAAACACAACACAGTCAATAGTCATAAAAAAAATCAATCACCAATAATATCTGACATAAAGTACTATGATATTAAAGATCTTTAACAACCTAGCGATGGAGTGCTTTTGTAGCCTTGTGGTTACAGCACATGTAAGGAAAATATAACTGCATCTTCCCAGGTTCGATACTGACATTGGGACCTATGTTGCATGTTGTTTCTCACTCTCTCCCCCCTTTCCTATACAGTAAGATTAATAAAAGTGAAACAATTCGAAACAACAACAATTGGAGAGATTAAAGTTACGGCATATATGTGAAATGTGTTAACTGCAATTACATCTATTTTCAAAACAAATGATTCTAAGGTGAGTCCAAGATCCTCATCCCAGTGTCGTCACTCTAGGCTAGGGTAACACATTGGAGGACAGGCTCACCTCTTATCTGTATTTCCACTCTATTAGTGTGAGTGATACACAGCTATCAGGGGGGGGGGAATTCCACTCTGAGCCAGAAAAGTGCTTTGGGAAACCCCATCATAAAGTCCACCACACATGGGGAGGACAGACCATGGTGAAGATTAACCACAAGTTATATATTATTAGCCATGAGTTTTAGCCCAGCTCCAGGAACTTTTTTTATAATAATCTTATGGCTATTACAATTATTTTCCAGTACAAGAATTTAGATGCCTAATGGGTCAATGCTAATCTATAATCTCTTTAAGGAATTATAATCACATGTAGGAGCACTGGATACATCTTTCATCTTCTAATCTGCACCGATTAGCTTCATTGCTCATTTATGACTGAAAATACAACCTCATGAACAGGTTTAACTTCAGGCAACATCTTGACCTAATAACCAATTATATCAAGCCTTATCAATTAGTATTAAGTGCTATTATAAAATATAACGTCCTGTTTCATGCAGGTTTTTACTTTTACGGCGTTCTTAGAGACAGATTACTCATATGAATGTAGCATGTCAATTCGGTCATGAAAGAGTTTCAGTCATGCAAGCGAGCTCAGCTTTTTCACTTTTTGGGGCTATTTTTAGGACAAATCTGATACTTTCCAGGGATCTGTGTTGGCTGAAAGGTCATGTTGAAGTTGTGGATCTGCTTTAAGGCGGGTTTTCACTCAGGCTTTCCGAACCACTTGTGTGCTCTCCTTGATTTAAAACTTAACAATAAGATGTTTAAAAAGTGTATTGAGTCTTTGTAAAAGAGTTGCAAAGACGTTCATGAATCAGCTTTGGTGTCCTTGATTTAACAGTTGGAAGATGTCACTTGCAACAGAAAACACACTCATGATGTAGTCCAGCAGAGTTTTTCTGAGACCGAGTATGGATAACGGTTCTCTCTTTTTTCCTAAATTTAAAAACTGATTATCTTGCTGCATGGAATTTGACAGCCTGAACTCTGAGATGATGGATAGTGACATCCATAGAGACCAATCCCATGACATTTGTTTAATGTATTCAAAATAATCCCAAAACCAATCCTGCTGGAACTTTCCCATTGCTGTTAAAACAGAATATCATAACGTTTTCCATGCTTGTATTTCTGTTAACCTCTTAAGGATGAATTTGTATTATATATTGTATTAAACATGTGTTTTTAAAAGTCATGCCAAGACCAAGGTGACCAAGGTTTGCTTGAAATAACCCATGATTTAGTACATTGTTGCAGCTCTGTTTTCACTGATATGAAAACATAAATAGGGTCAAAGACATGAAGAGGTTGTGAAACAATGATCTTGAGGTAGCCTGTGTTTTGAGACTGTCAGTAACTTCTGGTCTAGGACTAACTCTCCAGCCTTTGCATCAATTGCTGAGACGACATGGTTATATATTGTGCTAGAGGCAACATAGCATTTAATTTACAATTGTTTGGATTAACACTGCAGGATATCACTGCACAAAAGTGGACAGGTTGCAACGTATGGTTGCAACCTATTACATTCAGACACATAGGGTCAGCATTGTAACAGTATTCAAACACAATCAAACGTAAGAGTGTATTGCTTAAAGCTTAAAGTAATTACTAAGTTGTTGCTAAATAAACTCTAACTATGATAAAGGGTGTATTTGGAAGACAATCCGCACGTCAGGATATAAAACATGTTTTGTAGGACACTCACAACGACAACACGACTATGACTGACTTTCCACTTTGCAGGATAGCTATAGCAAAGAGCTCTGTGCTAGAAAGTGTCTCCCATACGTTCAGAAGACATCTTCACTTGACAGTCAGAAGTTGAACACTGCTGCAGTTAAATTACCTGTTAACCTGGCAAATCCGCCGATCGTCTCCGGAAGCGGAAGCCTCTTGAGGTAGGCTGGAAGCTGGACTTTTATTATCCTTGAAATGGATTCTAAAACCATCTTGAATTTTTCAATGTGGCAGGTTTTGTGTTTGACTTGGGTAGTTCCTGGGACTCGTTTATGTCATTGCGTTAATTTCTGAGCGTAGTTTTCCACCGGTACGTAAAGTATTACCGTGAAAACAATTGGAGAAAACAGGCGTTGAGGGTTTCGTGAATACACGTAACAACGACTGTGACGCTAAGGTGCGTGACCAATCGGCGTTGGAGGAGTTGGTAGCTCCTGATTGGACAACTTGAATTCAGCGTGAAAGTGGAAAGAGGTGGTTTCGGTCTACTTCAAGGAATCCTCGTAAACTTCCCTTTTTTGAGAACTCTATACGGTTAAATAAATACATGAAAAAAACAGGTTTTGAACTTTTATGTTAATAAAACAATATATATATATATATATATATATATATATATATATATGTATTACTTCATTAAAAGGTAAATCCTTGAGATCAGTCATCTCTTTTAAAGGGATACCTGTCAAAGAGAGGCAGCAGTTTAAGTAATACAAAAACATAGATTCGTTAGAAGGTACATTTTAACATGGATATTTTTTTATCTGCCTCTTCTTCTGTAATTTGGAATTTGAATGTATTTAACATGATACATAGTAATTCTCCAGCTAATGTCATGCTGATTGAAAGGAAAAAACAAAAATAAAACGCTTACATATTTTACATTACATTATTTCCTGTATTATGATTAGGAAATTATGATTTACAATAGTGCATTCAACAATCAAACTTTTGCAAAGTAACCCTCGCCACTTTGGATTACAGTTTCGGTATAGTAATCAGAATCAGAATACCTTTATTACATGGTTTCACCTCACAGGGTTATTCATCTGAGACTCAGCATTCCTGTTATTAAAGTATATATACAAAGTGACAGTATGTCTTTGGTTAAGCTCCCAGCAGCCAGATAGTAAAATAGGCTAGAACCATTCTCTCAATATATCCATATATATATATAGCATTATGTATAAATATATTTCTGAGGTATATCATAAACATATACAGCATATTGTTAAAAGACATGCAAAATGCTGGAATGTGGACCTTTAATTTAAATATGAAAATTGAGTGCAAGGTCAAAAAGAACTTTCAGCCTAATTTTTAGCTCAGGGTCTAAGACATTTACTCGAACTGTCCATTTGGTTGAAGCGACCTCTAGTGCTGTTAAGGTTTCTTTCACCCATTATGACTAGAACTACACTACCCAGAATGCCTTGCGAAACGAAGCAGCCGACGTTTTCGCCTGGAATATATAAATCCCTCTATGTAAATACTTTATTCACATTCAACATCAGCAGACTATTGTATATTAGTAAAGAAAGCCCGAAGGGTATTGTTAAATTATAAAATTAAATCTAGCTCTTAAAAAAATCACATTTGAAGGGGATAATTCTAGTCAGCTAAGAGTCGTGTGTCGGGTCCTCATCCTCCGGTGTCATTGGTGAATGACCGAAGATGTCTCACAGCAGGTTGTTTGCGAGGCTGCTTAGTAAGTATATTACTACATTATAGAGTTATACTTGAAATATTTACCAATTTTGTATCTGTCACGAAAGTAAAGTTGTTGACTGCGTGCTATACATTAACTGAGCTTTGCATAGTCTTGCACTGGCTAGCAAAGCTCCCCTTGGTTGGCTGTAAGTTAGCTTCCATGCTAGTTAGCCACACTAGCTTGCCAACAGTCTGTGTTGTTTTAACCATAGGTTTTAACTCACTGACAGTTAGCCAGCTAGCTAGCTTTGGGCGTCCAGCTGAAATCTAACTATAACCCACTAGGCCAGAGCAAGTATTGATCTTTGACCTTGCATGTCCTTTCAACTCAATTAAGCGTTTATGTTAATTCTGCTCAAGTTGTTTTGGTAGACAATGTGAAGCTAATGTTAGTTGTAACCTTGCTGTGATTGAAAGCAGCTACTGGAAAATAGCTGTTTTGTGAGCCTGTTTGCAGCATGCTTAACGTTACATCCCAGAGACTTTTTCTTTTAGATATCTGACACCTTAGTTTGACTAGGACGATGCATTGGCAATACTATAGTCTGCTGGATTATGATGATAACTGAAGTTTAGGAGGTGTAACATTCCTGGCACATTAGGGTAAACTGAACTTTGTACAGTCATTGATAAGTTGTCTCTGAAAGAAGACCAAAGTTCAGACAGTGAGGGAGAATACTGCAACCTTAAGCTTCTGTTTAGAGTGCTCATATCTGTAACCAACATATGTTACTTTGTCCATTCTTTGAATACCAGTGCTTCAAACCTAAACACAGGATCATTACAGTAGTCATAATCAGAGTTGTTTTCGTCTTATTACCCCATGTTACGTTTTATTTGTTATGGTCAGGCAGCCAATGCTTGAGGCCTTTCTTGTACCTTCTGACATTTGACAGAGGGAAGCCTATTAACCTTTGAAATTGCATCAATGAACTTAAGGTTTCGTTACACCTGTGTTAAACTAGTGCACTGGATGTTTTAAAGCACAATGAGTAGGATTTGTCAGATTTTCTTTGGAATCTCAACAACTCTAGTGGAAAATGTTGCGACCATACTTCTAGTTAGGTAATGAGACCCCCCCTGGGTCAAGAGGTCAAGGGGTGACAGCTAAAGGCAGAGGTCGAGTAAGGGGCCAGGAAGCACCCATAGAAGTCCTGCGCCTCCTTATTTAAACTTTGACCCATATTGCTGGGATATGAAACTTACTGTCTGCAGCTGCTGGAAACAGAGTTGGTAAGAGCTGTGGGACTGAACTGAACCATAGTAGAAAATGTTTGGGCTAGAAAGTCAAAAAATTAAGTTAAAATGGTCTAAATACTATACATACAAAATTATTTGTGAGTAACATATAATTTTAATAAATGTGTAGAAGCACCATTGTTTCCCTTCCACCCTTACCCTACAGTAGACCAAACAAAATGTGTACTATCCTTTACATTGATAACATTATCATACATTTGAAAGAAAAATAAATAAAAGCATCTTGCTTTGGAGGACACAATCCCTTATCTCTACAAAATATCCTGAAGCAAACTATTATTTGACACAAAAAGGCAATTGCTTATTTTGACTATTAGGAAATATGTTTTGCCGCTTGCTGGAATTTTTTAATAGGAAGATCTAAATTCTAAATGTTTGTATTTCTTACTTCTTCAGTGCAGCAGAGTGGAGTCAGCAAGACCCAATAGGTGTACACAACTTTCCACTTTTATGTTTGATCCTTAAGCACTTTCAATTATTTCAAAAGTATACTGTTCAGACTTTTAGGAGATTTGTTCAGTCTTGAATGTATTCATTACATAATTCAATAACACAATAAAATAGGGTTGCTTCATATTTTTTTCTGGTCCCATATTTGAATTGCTATTTAACATAATCCCTTATCTCTACGAAATATCCTGAAGCAAAACATTATGTGACACAAAAAGGCTATTACTTATTTTGGCTATAAGAAATATGTGTTGCCGTTTGCTGACATTTTTTAATAGGGAGATCTAACTTTCTAAACGTTTTTATTTCTTACTTCTTCAGTGCAGCAGAGTGGAGTCAGGCACTGTTACACAGCCTCAAGACCCAACCTCTACATCAACAAGGACACAAAGGTCATCTGCCAAGGATTCACAGGGAAGCAGGTTTGTACTGACGTCTTGTTACCATAAACAGAACTTTTTGTGAAATCTCAGTTTTTCCTTCACACACACACACACACACACACACACACACACACACACACTGCTCGATTATGGCAAAAATCATAATCACGATTATTTTTGGTCAATAATTGATATCACGATTATTAAATACGATTATTCATTGACTTTGAAAACATCCATTTATTGAACTTCAAAACAAATACAAATAATAATTTGAACAGTATATTTTTAACTGTTGATTACCCTGAACGTATAATTCAACTGAAAAACCAATGCTAAAATAAATGATACATTTACATTTAAATAAATAATATCAAAATAATAAATACCAATAAAGAAGATCAACACATATTTTGGAGCGCACTTCCACAAGCTACTAATCATATATAAATATGATAAATACAAATAAATTAGACCAAAATAAATTGGATAAAATATGTTGCAGTGCACTGTCACAACCAAGCAAAGCAAGATAATCGTTTTTTTCAATTATGTTTTCGTAATTGTGGCAGGCTAAAATCGTAATTGCGATTAAAATACGATGAATTGCACAGCCATAACACACATGAACACACACACGAACATACACACACAAACACACACACAAAATATTCTCCCTCCTCTCAAAAATCATGAGGGATTATAAAAGTTTATTATCTGCATTACATGCTATTATTTTCACCTTGATTTACCTGTAGTGTTTACTAAATTGTCTAGATTTTTGAAGTTTATTTTTTTTATACGGCAAAAATCTATGGGTTTAATTATAATATTTTAAATCATAATTAAGACCATCAATTCCAATTAGGAAAAACATTTCTGTGGCCTCAAACATACAAAAAAAAAAAAATGAATTACGGTACAAGATCCTATTAAGTGAAATATGTTAATTATTAAATAAATATCAAGTATATATTACTGTCAATACTGGATTAAAAAAAATATATATATATTTTTTTATGTTATGTGCAGTATCATTTATGATAATATTCATGATATGTGTGAATGCTGACATTTGACCTTGGATCAGTTCATTCTGTAGTGTAATTGTTGTAAGATTGCTTTGACATTTATTCAAGTCATTTTCAGTTGTTTATTTCAGCTTGGAAAAATCTATTTTTATTTTGACTTTTGTTTTCCCCCCCATGACTATGGTCAATGATTATACATACCAGTTATTTTTCCAGAGCATGAAAAAAATCTGAAGTGAATCACTTGAACTGTATCCAGTCAAGGAGAATACAAATCTTGGCAAGTGTGTTCAACAAGCCAGAAACGTTGACTTTACAGATTTATTCTCCCCCTTCTGTCCTCACGCACATTACATTTTTCATCTTCCATTTTTCATCTTCCATTTTCTCTTCAACATAATAAAAAGTTGTTAAATATAGCTCAAGTGAACACTCCGGGTAATTAGAAAGGGATGAGAAATGAAGCAAGTGCTATTGAGTGCACATTATGGCGTCTCTGGCTTAATAAGCAAGCCATTTTTCTAATGTATTGTCTTAACATTTGCGATAATAATGGTGCAAAGTTAGTAGAAGGTAACGGAGTATATTACAATGTTTGGGAGAAAATGCTGATTCATGGCTTGTAAATCCTCTTAATAGCCCGGTTATACATTAAATATGAAGGTCCTTCATTTGCTCTTGTGATTTTGACCCTTGCTACTTTGTCTACATTGGTTCAGCATCTTCAGTAATAATTAACAGACTTACATGATTTGTTCACCAGAAAATCAATTGACACTCACTGACCTCATTTTCTAAGGAAGGTACAACTGAAATTCACTCACAAAATGTTACCTCCTAAAAAGCATTATACCCTCTTGAGGGCTATTACTGCTTTACCTGGGGTTTTTTCATTTACAATGGTTCCTCATGTTATAATTAGTACCAAACACTACGAAGGGCAAGTCATAGGCTGAGCTTACTAGTGTCTCTCTCTGTAGCTACCCACATTAAGGTTGTCACAAACAGTTTCCACTGTTATCCCTTAATGTGTTCTGTATTAGCTTGTTGGGTCTCCTCATAGAAGCTGTATAATGTTTACTTTGAGAGAAATATTCCAACCATAATATGCTTTAGTTGAATAACAAGATATTTCCCCCCCCCCAAGGTCAATAATGAAAACTAAAAGTCAACCTAAAGTCCATCTATTTTTTTTGCTTTCTCTTTTTCATCAAATGAAAATATTCAGAATATCTCGAGTGCCCCTTTGGCTAATGCCTGACAAAGTAATGTTTCTGTGGGTTTTCTGTTTAGCCTCCAGTGAATATGTGAGATACAAAAGGTTAACAATAAAAGCCAATATGAAGTTGAAACTAGAAGTTTCTTTGAAAAACTAATTACAGGACATTCGAAAATATTTGTTTATCTTATTTGGCAATGAAAAAATGACTATTTAAAAAATGGTAAGCTTTACTCCAGTTCAAGTCAGGCTTTAGTGTTCTATATTAAAGATAAATCTGTTTGAAACAAAGTGAAAATGCAGTGCTATCCTGCACCTTAACAAGCATGACCACATTCACAGGGTTATTTGTGCCAAAAATGACAATTAAATTAAATTGTGGCAATATAATCTATACTTTTTATCCTACAAGGAACTTGTTAGGTTTACACACTTTAAGGAAAGCTCCCATGTGAAGTTAGTAATTAGATATGTGTCTGGACATTCATTTGCCTCATGAATGTAGTGATAAAATCTTTCAAATCAATTTACATGCAGGAGGTGACTGTATGTAAAATATGTTAGATATTTTAAAGTCTGTGTCAAAGAAAATCCAAAGCCGCTTTAAATCTGTTTTTCCAATATTTTGCTAGGAGATTAAACTAAGCCTACATCATTATTTATCTGACAAGAACATTTCGATGTCTCCTCATTGAATATATATTTACCACTAGCTGAATCCAGCCTTGCTTATGCATCCATCCCTTTACCCAGCAGCTCAGGTGATTAATCCTGGATGGCAGCGTATTTCCTCCTTCCTCTCTGTCTGTAATGATATCTCAAAGGTTGGCGCGACAGAAAGCGGCTGCACCTCACTCCATTACGCTCATTCACACGCTGCCTCCTCTCTCCCTGCAGGGAACGTTTCACAGTCAGCAGGCTCTCGACTATGGCTCGCAGGTGGTTGGGGGTGTTTCCCCGGGAAAGGGGGGGAAGACACACCTGGGGATGCCCGTCTTCAATTCAGTCAAGGAGGTATGTGTGACTCATTATCCATCTATGGGTGTCCCTTTTTTATTTCCCTGTACCCTGTATACATTTTAAAGAAACATTAGGTGGCACTATTTCATAACTTTTAGAATTCTCATTATTAATGCACCGCCGATACCTTTATTGCTCGCCTCAGGCAATGGAGGGCACAGGGGCAGACGCCACCGTGATTTATGTCCCCCCCCCGTTCGCGGGAGCAGCCATTATCGAGGCCATCGATGCCGAGATCCCCTTGGTGGTGTGCATCACCGAGGGCATCCCCCAGCAGGACATGGTGAGAGTTAAACATAGGCTCCTGCGCCAGGGCATCACCCGCCTCATAGGCCCCAACTGCCCAGGAGTCATCAATGTAAGCACACACACACACACACACTCTCGTATACCTTTGCATGTATTTTCTTATGTATTTTCTTGTGGCTTAGAGACCTGAAAGGACAATCTTCCTCTCGAGGATGCAGTAGAACTATTGCATTTTTTTCGGGCTTTTATTTTAAACTGTTTTGATTAATGTTAAATGTTAGCAGACAAATACAATGTACAACTTAAAATAAATATATAATGTTAATTTAAGCACTGAATGCATGGCAATTAAAATTAAAGGAACATTTATAATTCTGTTTGTTATTTTTGTTTCTCTGTATTTTTAATTGTTCTGTTTCTTTGAAGTTAGCTTATGGTTTAGAGAAATATATTGTCCTGAAGCACTCATATCAACAATTATTCATCATAGTAATTGTTCTTTAGTTGCATTAAACATTAAATGTGTATCTTTTCTGCAGCCTGGAGAGTGCAAGATCGGGATCATGCCAGGCCACATTCACAAGAAGGGAAGAATTGGTGAGTTTTGCTAAATTGTCAATGAAATTAATAAAATGACACACTTTAAATTCTTTATTTGGATCTTTAAGTATTTCATTTATACATTCAAGCTATGGGAGATTTGTATTTAGGAATATTAGTTGAATAACTGCCTACATGTTTAAGTCTATAGATAGAAACGACTGGGGGAATCTTGAAGTCTAATGTATCAGAAAAGACTAAATTATATTCATATACCTTTTTTTTTTTTTTTTCAAATTAAACGACGTCCTTAATTTATACTTAAATTGAGCTTCTGTTGTTGACAGCTTGATGAGGAGTGTGTGCTGCTGTTGACCAGTGAACCTTTACAATACGTCTGTTTTTATATTAAATCGACTGCCGTTACTCCCAAAGCATAGACACAACAGCTGTTACTGAGCTGCGATCTCTTTGTCTTTGCTGTCATGATGAAACGATTCAGTCAATGTTAGACAGAAAGTGACATCTGCATTATATCATTTGATCACCCCTGACTGGAGCAGTGATTTAGTTTTATTTTACGAGAAATATCATAAAATGTGTGCTTGTAAACTTTTTCTTTCAGGTATTGTGTCTAGGTCGGGTACTCTTACATACGAAGCTGTGCATCAAACGACACAAGTGGGCCTGGGCCAGTCACTCTGCATTGGTAAGTAACCAATAACCTGGGGCTTATTGAATTGAAATGTAGCACACAGTAACACAGCTCTTAGTTTTATATCCAGGCAATATTAAAACAAGCACTTGGCTGGGACTGAAAGAACAAATTGATCCTGATACAGTGGATCGCTTTATGGGTGCTGGAAGATGACACGGAGGAAATTGAACAGAGAATAATGGTGGAAATTTCATTTAAGTATGTGTAGCATTTGGCTTGGAGACAGGACGGTCACTTTATACCAGGCACTCAACATCACATGCCCACATTTAATTTGAGCCTCTTTGTAAATGTTGGCAAGACCCAAGGCCTGAATTATAAGACATAAAAAGACGGCTGTTGTGATGTTTCCTTACATCCGTCTTCAACAATTATGCTGAAGGGGGTACAAACTTTCATTACAATTCCACTGAGGAAGAAATAGGAAGGTGAATCCACTTAATTCACCTTGCACCAAAACTCGACGCATTCCGGCAAAAAGCGCTTTGTATTGAAAAGCACTTAATAACCTTACGATCGTTGCTCAACATATTCCTGTCCAACGGGAGCATTGAAGTAGCTGCCATCTTTGAAAGGCACCATTGAGATTAAACAAACTGATCAAGCCCTCACATGTCTTTGTGCTGAACATTTTAAAGCAATTGCGTCTCATCTACTGTGGTTCCATTTCACATTATAACATGAAATGTGAAGTTCAAAACTGACAGACCTTTGCTATAAAGTATTCAATGAATATTGTCAAGAAGCTAAGAAGACACTATTCATGGAGCATGGATTTCATAAATGCTTTTGAGCTGCCTCTTTTCTTCCTTTTCATTATCCATTTTCATGAGTGAACTTTAATTTCCTGAAGCAGCTAAATGTTTTAAAAGCTAATCATAATAGAACAGGTTCTGTATGACTTGCAGGTAATACATTAATTTCTACAATTCCCCACTAAAGATGTTGAATTCATTATTACCCTACCTTTCTGCCCCACAATCTCCCCAGCCCTGTAACTTACTGATGTGTTCTGTGGATCGGCAACATGGAGTTTTATAGCTCAACCTGAAGCTGGGACATTATTTAGAACAATGTTTCTTCCTGTCTCGCTGTCAGAAGTGAATCTCACTAACTGAATTCCTTCACTCGTCTATCCTCCTTATTGTCATGCTCAGTGAAAATGATGGGTTGAGAGCCTCTACCATGGCTGTTGTTGATGCTGCAGTGCATACTGGGACTAATCTGTTTTAACTCCATCATATCATGCAGTCTTACTGTAATGAAATCCAGCTCTATTACTTCTTGGCAATGCAACAAGTATAAAGATGAACCATATCACAAAAACAAAATCGTTATCTACTTCCAACAAATCTCCATGTGAGGGCTCGTTGGTCACCAAAATGAACTGAAAAACAACTTTGCTTCATTATTATTTAGACATTTTAATTACTGGGTGTCCTCCAGCCAGACTTTATAAAGCCAGCGCTGCAACGGTATTACATATTGTAGAGTTCATTAAGAAGGTTTATTGGTAGTTCTCTTAGTGACTTGTTAAGTCTGAGACTGACCTAGGGGCTGCTGCAAATTACAGCTAATACAATATTTAATATCACTGTCATCTTTGTTGCTGCTAATGTGCTTCTCTGTGATAATTATTCATGTCGTTTTTCTTCTTGGTCCTGCCAGGTTTTTTCTTTATTGGAGAGAATATAAATCTAGTGGACATTTTGTCTTCTAATATGTATCTGTGGCAGGTTTGCCCATGCCATTATAGATCCTGGTGTAATATTGTGTGGAAATGATATTTGAAAATGATAACAGGACCCTTGAAATTTGGGAATAAAGTCATAAGTCATGTATTCTTGAACCGAGAGGGGTCATTACATTCCAATAAAGAGAGAAGGGTTGATTGGGTAGCAATGCAATCAAACACACTTTTATAGTGATTTTGAAGTAAAAAAAAAAAAATGCAGCACCTATAACCTCAGTCAATGTTTAGATTATTTTAAAAAGTACTACACACTGTTCTGTTTAAGCCTTAAAACAACTTCAACCGATATCTGTAAATTAACAAAGGGGTTTCTTGAAGTTTCAAACCTACAGAGAATAATGAATTATGTTCTACTCACATCTATGAAGCAATTTAGCATCTCAGCTTATTGATTAGATTTTCTGACTTTACTGTTTTGATTCTCACCGAGTTGTTTCCAGGCGCAGCAGGCAGCTGTTGCATCATAAAAAACTCTTAACAACCCACTTTGCACTACACCTAAGCTGATCTGCACTAAAGGGAGCATTTAGCAGCTAAAGAGACAGGTCTTTTTTCTTTTGAGTTGTTCTAGCAAATACATTACATCTCTCTGTGGCACAATGTGTGAAAAGAAAACGCATTTATGAAGTACTTCCATAAGCCTCTTGAGTTGTGTGTTAGATGACGAGTAATGCTGAACCTAATAAGACATTCTGCTCACGTTAAACATTTCCGGCAGTGCCAAAGATATGAGTTCCACCTGCCTCTTGTTTTGCTGAACAGCCATGTGATCCTCAAATATTCACAGGAATTTTAGCAGTCTACAACTAGTGTGTGTTTTGTCTCCTGCTAGGTATTGGCGGGGATCCATTCAACGGTACGGACTTCATTGATTGTTTGGAGGTGTTCCTGAATGATCCCAAGACAGAGGGCATCATCCTTATTGGGGAGATTGGAGGCAATGCTGAGGAGAATGCAGCGGAGTACCTCAAACAGCACAATACTGTAAGGGAAAAACACCCATGATTTAACCTCACTCTCCTTGTTCTGTCCTCTGCTGCAGCACATGTTTCTCTGTTCATAACAAATGTATCCTTAGCTCTTAGTCATGCCTTTTTCAAGCCTACCAGCTGTAGCGAACACTGAAAAGCATCGTGTGTCTAGAACAATGTGTCCTTTGTTTTTGATCACTGCCTCAGGCTGTCTCTCACTTCTCTATGTCCGTGTGATAAATAGAAAGAGTGACAGCTGGGGTAAAGGTATGAATCACGGTAAATGTTCCAGGAATCGACAGTGTTGACGAGCAATGCACCTTCAGTGATGCCCACATGTGATGAAGAGCAGCAAGGTTATTATCGGCTCATGTTGCCATGTCGCTGCTCTAGAAATTGACATTTTTAACTCAACCAGTTTCGCAATTTTCTCCCTGCACATGACTTTTAATCCGTCAATTGTGTCAGTGTGTATGTGTCTGTGTTTGTTTCTGTGCATGTGCGCGTTCTAATGGTGCTCTTGAGCTGAGAAATGGATTTGAGTTGCCCTCGGCTGCTCTAATGCATGCAAATCTCCCGCTGGTGTCTCGGGAGAATAACTTCTCTCGCTCAACAAATAAAGTACAAACACCCCCCCCCCCCCCACGCCCTCAGAGCGTTGACAGCAAGGGGCAGTTCAAATGAAACACGGGCATGAAAAAGCCCAGCAGAGTGTAGGAGTAAGCTGCAGATCCTCCGCTAAAAGGCAATTGAGTAGAACATCCTCAAAAACATAGTGTACATTTCTTAATGGTTGAGGAGAGCACAAAGAGGTCTGAAGACTTTGGTTCAAACTTTACTTCATTTGAATACATTTGGATTCACAAATACCCTTACCAAGGGGAACTCCCATGTGTGCATTTTTTATGAATGTGGAGCAGAGTGTTGCTAGAAAGAAGCAGCAGGTGAGCTCAAACAGAATAAAAAAATAAATACGACCAAATAGTGATTTAGGAGGTTTTTTTTATTTACAAGAGCTTTAGCGCATTGATCTGTTGTATGAAGTTACCTGAGAATTTCATTTGCAGTCTTGAACTGGCAAGAGTAATCTGCCAATATGTTGCAGACTCATTTCACTCGCGATTTGTAATCTGTTCGAGATAAACGATGTGTTTTTGGATATTTATGGAGTTAGGTGTTTTTTTATTGGTTAAGTGGTCCTTGGTATGAAAAGGTTTGAGAAACACTGCTTTAGAGGACGAGATGGGATAGAAAAACTTTTTTGGGCTGACTCCGAAGAACCATGTTAACCTCTGAATGCTTCTCACATCTGTTCAGGGATTTTATATAGGTTTAGTTTAGTGTCCATTGAAGGAACTTTTAAAACACAGTTTGTTTGTTGGCTCTAATAAAATATGTCATGGTATATTCCTTCATGGCCACTGAGCTACATCCCTAATAAAAAGATGGGGGGGGTAGAACATTTTCTACGCAAAATGCATTTAAGCTTCATCTGTTCAGGTTGTTGTAATGGCAAGTAAAAAGCAAAAGTCATCCAGACACAAAACGCTATCAAGTGAGAGAGTGACACAAAATAATAATCCAATCTGGTTATCGGGCACCGTGATCAGATTTTGGGTCAACTAATCGTGATTGGCCCCCAGAAGAACGTTACATTGTGTCTTTTCTAGCTGCGCCCGCGGCCACTGGTTTCAACACCACAGCAGACTTAACTTTGGCAGAACATTGTGTTCATGTACAGCGGGATGCCATTACTCACACTAAGTGGTTAACAGAGAAAATAGTTCCTTTAACACTCTGCATTTTACAATCCCGTGACAAATCATGCCACGCGGGAAACTAAACGTTTACCCTGCTCTGATACAGTTAGAGTCCAGTGTCTTGGTTGATTTGTGTCATGCAACATTACATCTATTGAACTCCTGTTTGGAAGAGACACATTATAGCAAAAGGTGAAGAAGTATTGATTTCAGTCCTACAGTTGAATTACCGCAGACTTTTTATCTGCCGACACCTTAATTCTGTAGAATTCAAGAAAACAACCTTATATTTCCAACTAAACTCTGCTGTCAGATTTTATGATGCAGGGCATATTTCAAGGTTCAATCTTCATCAGTGTCTGAGGCGCTTGCCAACGTAATATGGTCTTAAAAGTCACCTGTATCAAAGGTCTGCCAGAGTTTATGGGCTCTCTGAAGTCAGAAGAAGGTTTTCCTCAGAAGAACCCTATTAGAATTTGCTTCATGCATATCAAGTAGGTTGGAGTATTTGGCACCTAAGCTACCATAGAGGTTTACTGAATTTCTCTCTATTTCAGCCCCTTGATTTTTAGCCTGGCCTGTCTCCACTGAGCTTAGCTAAAGCCCTCCTAATTCTGTGGAAACAACACGGAGAACTAACGCAGGATGTAGTCTGGAGAAAAGTGTTGGTGAGCGCCGTGTGTGCGAACACACGCCAGTTTATTCATGCCTACCCGTCATGTTTATAGGGCCGTGTAATTGTCTCCGTTTGCCTTTCTAAGCTGGAGTACAATTTCTCACCTTGGAGCAGTGCTGTTTTTGTGTTCATATAATAAAGCCCTCCTACAGGCCTGTTGGTGGGGGAACTACCCTATTGGTCTCATAATTAAGGTAATATATCCAAACTGCTAACAGTGGAAAACAATAGACGGGTAGAGTGAATGATAGCATAACTCCCCTCGCTGTATGCATTGTTAGTACTTAGTATCAAGGGAGGCAGGGATTAATAGAGTAATTAAACCCCTTTCGTTTGAGGTAGATTTAAGACCTGATTCACATGAGGGTGGTTTGTTTATCAAGAACGTGATTTGACTTCTGAATACTGAGCGAGGTTCGGTGCTAATTTGTTTTGTGCTTACATTTTTCACCGCTGCAGAACAGATGCTTGCAACGTATTCAGAGCGCTTTAAAGCGATATTCCTTCTTTTAATTTCCCCATAACAGTGCAAGTGTTAATGTCTCATTAGCGGCGCAGTTCTATCCAAGGTCCCTGGCTGATACACGTCCTGCTAGTTTTAATTATTAAAAGTCATCTCCAGTTTATATTAGCTGCTGCCATCTTGTTCCTGCCAGTGTCAGGTCTCAATATGGAGGTGTGTGTGTGTGTGTGTGTGTGTGTGTGTGTGTGTGTGTGTGTT
>CALSBZ010042302.1:275072-290697 GCA_943591055.1 Gobionotothen gibberifrons | reverse complement strand
TATTATTATTATTATTATTATTATTATTATTATTATTATTATTATTAAAGCCTGGTGCACCTTGCTACTTTAAGCCAAATCCCACAAGGGCTGTACACAACCAAACTTTTGTTTTCATGCAAGAGAACCAAAATACAATATATATTTAGCAAAATATAAAGTATATATTAAACATGTAAGTTGGTTTGAAAGACAGCATTCCTCTGCTTTTAAGGACATCAACACTGCTCTCGCATTTGTTGGCAGAATAAATACATTATCCTTATCCCAAATTGCTACTCTATATGAATTAATGCAATATCTGGTGCTGATTTATTCCACATGGTTTAAAACAAGGTGAGAGGAGCCTCATTATAATTGTCTTTTATGATTTCTTGAAGTGGGTAGTTAAACACATTATCTACAGCATCTCTGGAGAAAGTTCCCAGAGACCCTTGTGAAGAGTAGTTTACAGCTTTAGTCCATCATGTTCGTAAAAATAGAAAATCGAGAGTAGTGGGTTTGCTGCAAGAAACACATGAAAGAATTCCCTTAGCACATAGAAAAGGGGGAAAACATATATACATGAAATCTGCAGTCAGACAACAGATTAACCCTTGAGTTCTCTTCCTGTAAAAGTACTTATATATTTTTTAAACTGCCTACACCAGTGGTACCCAACTCCTGAACATCAGTGATTAAGCTTAGAAAGGTTATAAATGCCATTTTGTTAAATACATTGTAGTATACTTCTTCTTCAAATACATGGTATTTCTACTTTAACATTTGTGTTGTTTTTAATATTGTTTCACAATGCGAGGAATGTTGCATACCTACTGTATTTCCTATTTCTGTTGTTCTTCCAACTTCGCTTTATTTAAGTGTATTTTCATCCTAAAATTAAACCACTGTAAAATAACCAAATTTCCTCCTGGGGACCAAAGGAATTCCTGATTTCTGATCATTTGTACAGTTTTTAAATGAACCAATGTGAGAAGTTTTGAAGGAAAATATTTAGGGACCCCACCAAGACAATTATTTGTTATGACGGGTTACCAACTTAAACATTGTAAAACTATAGTTTTGTCCATTAGAAGTCAAAAGTATCATCAAATGTTAACATTCAGAATTGTGCTTAAGTTGCAGTACTTGAGTATGTACTGCTGTGAGTTGACAGTCCTGACCATTGAGTCAAAGTGCATTAATGTTGCATAAATGATCAGAAAATGTAGGAAGATACATGGGTTCAGACATGAACTGAATAAATGCATAAAAATGAATGACAGCTGTGGTGCAGTTTGTCCATCATTCAGTAACGGCAAGAGGTTCACTGCTGACCCTTTCCTTTGTGTTGCCTCTGCAGTGGATAAAGAAGAAAACTGAGACTATCAGCAAAAACAAGTCTTTTATGATAGCATTGCATCATTTTCACGAGAAACATTAGGCCGGATCCAGCTGACTGCATCGTAATTGATTAGGGCCGAAGCCAACAATAACACAAGTTCAGATAGCTGTTCCTTATCTTGTTCTGGTGCTGTTATCAGTTCAATCACTGACTCAATCCTCAGTATCAAAAGGTAACACAATAAAAAAGTTCTTGCTTTCATGGCTGTTCGTCATTTAGACTGTGCTACTGCCATTGCAGAGGCTACACTGAGTTCACCTCTGTGTTTGGAGTCTATTGAGATAATGCTTAACAATAAAATTACATGAAAAAAGCCAAATTATTAATGACATTTTATTTGTAGGACTTGTTATATCATATACTGTATAGTCATTGTTTGTATAACAGATACGAGAAGTGATAATAATTCATAGAGTGGATTCAAGAAAACACTTTAACAGACTGTTTTACTTTAAGTTGAGTAACAGTCATTCATTTTTACATTTTCAGAAGTTGTTTCTTTTCATTAGGCTGTCCGTTGTAAAGTAAGCTAGCTGCAATTGACAGACAATCTATTTATATTATTGATTTAAGTTTTGAGAAGGGCATGCAAACTAAGCTAAAATTGTTCTTCACCCTGCCCCATTAGATCATAAAATCTGTAAATCAAGATGTGAGTCGTGCTTTAGTAGACCATTACCAATGAGAATAAACCATTACATTGAAATGTCAGTATGATGGTGATTTGCGAAAATGCGGCTTTAGTTATTTGTAAAAATCATGAATTTAGACTTATTTGAGGATTGGTCGATAACAATAAACAAATAGCTGAAAGCTGCAATGTTATACTTATACCAGAAGGTGGGAGTAAAGCTAAAGCTTAAGTGGGTACCATGGGGGTGAGACACCGTTGGGACCGCACATGTAACCCCGCCCACCTTCCACCTGCAGTGGATGGCGGGATGTTTTAAGTACAAAAGTTCCTGAATTAGCTAGGTAAGGTTTCCCATCCTGACAAGACTTTATAACCTAGCAAGCTGTTTCCACCAACCTGTCCATGTCCATCAAGCATACACAGCGACAACTACATCGAAAAAAAGCCAGACAAATAAACAATCAGCACGTTTGGAAAGTCTTGGCCAAACTGCCTAGATTTGTTCCACCTGTTGTTGCAGGAAAATGGTGATGACGCAGTCGAAGAAGACACGAGGTGCAACTCCAACTTGGACAGAGCAACAGGGAGCTAACGTTAGCAGGCGCTAGCTAACTAGCTAGGGTAAGTTACTTATTAATTTACGAACGGATTAAGGGTCTTGTATGTGACTACATGTATCCAAACAGGCAGATAAGGTGAGCAACATTAACAGTTTAGTTTGCACAGGGTGTTGCATTGGGGGGAAAAAGGCTATTGTATGATTTTATATACATAATTATACTAGACTAGTGACATTATTCCCACAGTGGTGGCAGGTTGAGTCCATCTGATGGGCTGATTTAATACAGGTATTATGATATGTTGTACCCTGTGGCTTTGTGTGAAGCAAAAAGCCAAAATGCTTAAAAAATGTGCTGAGAACTGTGAAAAACAAAAGCTTTCACTTTATTAGTATAATTGTACAATCTCATGCAGAGTGTTATCTACCTTCATTTACATACATGGGAGAAACAGAATTGCAGTATTATCATTCAATCCAACGCATCCAATCAATGCAGAATCACCAAAGTGTTGAATCAACACATGAGGCTGTAAAAAACACTGAATATCAGAAGCTTCACAAAATATTTATAGCAGGGATATTGAATCAGGTGTAGAGCTGCATCTAATAAACCAATAACTTAGTGCGTATTTGCTATCAGCAAAACGCATATTTCATCAGACAAAGAAACACATTTCTCTATTTTCAAAATGAAAAATAACCTTATCTAGGCCTAGTTATTCTGAAACAAGTCTAAACTGGAGTTCACCTAGTCCATAGGGACAGCCCAGTGTGTCTTTACAGTTGGTGGGATGTTTTTTCTTAATTAATCCATGATTTTTTAAATCTAAATGTCTCTAAAAACGCTGTCCTTGCACTATGACTACACACATGTTTTGGCACAGAAACAAACAATTAATGCTGCTTCTTGGAAACCTTTTTCTAGGCCCCTTATCTTATGGCACATTGTATTTGTATTTAATAAATCCTTACCTTGCTATTCTGAGCAGAGTGGAGATTGATGTGAGATTAATGGGAGCTTGGTCAAAATAAGGAAAATAACGTACAATCAGCAATGACAGTAATGTGCTCAACTGTGTGGGAGGTGTCATATTGAAACCATAATGCAGCATGTCATTTGTACAGAAACACTACGAGATAAGCATGCACTATCCATGCCAGTTATCTGATTGTGGGCTGCAGAATATATTGTTTTTTTTTTATCTTCACCGCAATGTCAACTTGAGTGATAAACGCATCGCGAAAGACTGCAGTATTACACACTTAGTTCTGTGTTGGTAGATAACAACACTTGTAACGATATATATTTTTTGTGCTTTTTCTGTTCCACGTATTGTTTAATGTGTTAACTTAATATGAAAGAATGTTGAAAATAATTTTCTTTCATTTAGTTTTGATCCATCAAGTAATTTGTATTTTTTTAAGTGAAAGCACCAGAAAGGTAGAACTGAGTCCAGTTTAATATCTTTCAAGCACAATGGAGTGGGCACATGTGAATAACAATATGTTATCCAGTTAAAGCTTTTATCATCATGATTTGGCGTCACTTTTCCTCAAATCCACTATCATTTACTGATCTTGTACAAAATGGCTCCCACGCAAATATTTTCTTCTTCCCTGACATATTTAATCTCCTTTTGACCTACAGTAACCCTATTTCTGACTATTTAGTTTCAATATATGTTGCTACAGTAGGCACCCACTTGGTTATATCTCCAGTTTCACTGAGAAAGACTTGTTCTCTAGCCCGACCGTGTATGTCAAAGCCTAGACATAATAGATCTTTCAGGATCTGCACTTACTAGCAGAGAGTTTGGGTAGAATTTTAATATTTAAACAATCCAAAGAGCCTTACACTAGATGATTCTGCATCATATTTAGAGGAGACCTTCCTGCCATTATAGGGGGTGGCCTTTCATTTGTTAAATGCACATGTGACCAAAACTTAAGTCCAAATAAACATTGTCATTGGTTGCACCGATACACCTGATATTTAGCAGATATGTGTATCTCTGTCAGTGATGCTACAGTGCACTGAAGGCCTAGTCTTGACCAAACACCTACTGTACGACCTGAATTATAGGCAACCCATGTAAAAAAATAATCTGGTCCTAAAAGGAAAAAACAATTAAATATTTGTTGATCGACATTATCTGCTTATCATTTGAGTTCTGGATTGGTGGGTCTTTAATCAGTTGGTGGTGAGAAATGGGATGCTGTGTTGCTTTTTGTGTGCTGTGTGTGGAATAACGCACATTACCCAAAATAACTGTGTTGTCCTGCTAGTGGTTACAAAATTGCTTGATTGAGATTTTATGCAATTTTTCTTTTATAGCATGGGTTTTGCATAATTGCATGGTAAACAAATGTTCAGATACGTAAATGTTGCTACTTTCATTGAACAGTAAAATTACATTTCCACAAGTTAATAAAGAACCTCACATATTATTACAGTGTGAGACAATTGCAAAACAAAACCCACTATATAGTAGCCACTGGCTTAATAATTGTGCTCCTTCTAATCTTCCATTTGACAATATATAGGTCTGATTTGCATGCAATCGGTAGAGCAAACAAAACAAAAGTGGAGGGAAAAGAGAAGCAGTGCACCTGCAATGTGTACTGTTTTATTTATGAAGGCTCTGCCAGGCACGATGGAGACAAATTACCTTCTAACAATGTGAAATAGAATTTTGTTTACAAGGCTACGCTTCCCCTTGCTTTTTCAAATGAGATTTTTCACAGCTTCCTCATTTGTATCTCACAGCATTATCGTCTCAATCTTTCAAAAGCAATCAGTCTCAAGAAAAGAACAGAAAAAAAGAAAAGAATGAATCACTGCTGTTCATAAAACAAGCCATTAGGTGTATTTTATGAATGCACAGCACATCAGCTACAAAGCCTCAGACACCCTCCTCCTGCGTGCTCCTCCAAACCTCCCATCAGTTCAGTCATTTCACTGACATACCCTCTAGAATTTTATTTAAAGCCCAATACAGTGTGCACCATGGTAGAGTGCCCTCTGTGAAGAAGGCTGCAGTAGGTGAGAGTCTGAAAATATATACACAATCTGAACATAGACAGGAGGTAAGAAGAGAGCAGAATGGATACACACGCAGCTAAAACACTATCACTGCATCACAGAGCTGCCGCGAACTACCATTTCCAGGTCTGGAATTCATTTCATAGATTATCAGCATTTGATAAGGTTAACCAAGCAAAGTCTTTGTTTGCACAATACAGCAGTGGGATTTGGCAGGCAAATTCAACGCCTGTTAAATCCTCTTTTAGCTCACTTTGTTACATTTCCTCTGTGTAGCCCTGCTGGGTTTGTGTATTTTTGTTTTCAAATTGTTTTATTTTGTCCGTTTCAAATATTCATTAGTTTCATGGGATATATATATTTTTTAGATGAATACTGTTGTTTTAGAACAACACCATGGGACATTACAGAAACATTATCACATAAAAAGGGATCAATGTTATTTATTATGTATTATATAGACATTTCTTAAACAAATGAGCTACACCAAAATGAGCCTATTTACTTGGGAAAAGCATCAGCATCATATTCTAAACAAACTCTTGCACCTTGAATTTAAATTAAAATGTTTGGTGGGAAGATTACTATTGTTTCAAAGTCCAAAGAGAATACATTCCAGCTTCATATCAAAAATGGATATGAAATACAGAAAATGACAAATTGATTTGTAATTGTCTATTTAAATGAGTCGGGGAGGGTTACGTACATTGATTTAATGCTGGAACGAGACTATTGAGCATGGTCGATACTGTATGTGCAGTGGTGTTTGGTTTGTGTATTTTTAAACAAATATTTACTCTTATATTTCAAGAATTCCGAAAGTTAAGCATTTTGAGATGACCTTTTCAGAGGTTGTATGTTTTCTCTTTGATCACCTGCAGGGACATTGAAGTTAAACCCTGTATAAAGTGGATGATAGATTAGGTATCCTACTTTGATGGATTGTATTTTGGCACAGTGGGAATGTTTTAGCTGACCACAACCTATATATGACCACAACCTATATATGACAACATATCACACGTAATTACCTTGATATTTAGCTAAACTTGAAAGTAAGCATGGAGTAGTGAGGTACTTGTCCTTTTTTGCTACTTAATCAATTAATTTCATTACATCTTACATTCAAATATTGAACTTTTACCATACTACTACATCTATCTGACAGCTTTAGGTACTATAACTTTGCAGATTCTTATAAACGTAATAAAATATGATCAAGTGTCCCCTAGCCTTCTATGCCTCATGAGTACTTTTCTACGATTGCAGCAGTTTTACCAACCAGCATTTTAGTAAGTGGGCCTTGTAGTTTTTTATCTAAATCATTTATTGTTTAGTCGGCTCATAATGTTTTATATCTGAGCATCTACTAGAATGGGAAATGCAGTTCTATTTAATGCTTGCCAATCTCACCTCTGATCAACATCAACACGGCAGTAAAAACTAAATGGACAAAAGAGGATGTAACTAACGGAGAACAGTGTCCACACCAATGCCTCTCCCTGCAGTGGTCCTTCTAGGAGGAATGAGTGCTGTTAAAATGTAACAACCCAGAGAGGGTGCAATATATTGTACATTTTTTATAATCTAACAAAAAGCCTCCTGATGATGTGTGTCCTGTAAAAAAGGGGCCAGTATGTGTTCTGCTGTTCTCTGCGCTTGTCAGCAAAGAGGAGATAACATGTGGTTTCTTCACAAGCGTGCACTAATGTGCTCACTGTAGTGATGCCAAACCTGCTGTGCTGGATGGAACATCAAGATGGAAGAGGTAGCTGTGAACAGGAGCCCCAACCCACCCTCCCTACCAATGGAATAGTGCTGATGGACAAAATGAAAACCTGAAAACATGGCTTTCTTTTTAGTCCCGTTTGAGTCAGCAGGGACAAGAGGTGACAGAGGTAAATTGGGGTTATCTAAGAAAAAATAATACTTTGCTTTGTTACCAAAGTACCCAAGGCTAAGTGATTGACATGTTGTTGACTACAGTAAGTGATCTTTTATAACCCTCTCTCACCATCTTGATTAAAGTAATTTACTGTAGGATCAGTGTGTAGGATTTGTGGCAATTATTCATTACAATATCAATTAATTCCTGCGGTAGTTATCTGTATGGATTGTTCAGCAGACTGTTGCCTCTTTAGCTAATGGAGACAGTTTCTGAAATAATAGAAACATGTGAATGAGTCACTGCTGGGAACTAGGGCTGTAGATCAATACTTTATCACTATTGTGATATGAGAGTATATCGTCTAAGATTTTGGATATTGTAATGTGGCATGATTGTTATGCCTGGTTTTAAAGGATGGATCGCAGTTAAGTGATTTATTTTTCTATTTTATATTAGTTGTCTTTAACCACAAAGTCTTAACATCCACATTAATGAGGACTTTTATCAAAAATGTCATTGTTTAAATATGTTATGATAGCACCAATAGTCAAACACATTATAAAGTATATTACATAATATTTAACGGGAAAAAGTATTTTCGAGCAACTGTGCATCTTCAAATTGTAGTAGTTTAAACAGGCACATTTATGCTTTGACCCACGTGATGAATTCAGCATCAAAATTGGCGATGTGTACTTTTCTGTCAATGGTGTAATTTAAGATTGTTTCTAAGATGTATAGTAATCTTGCTAATTTTAACCTTTTGTTTACCTTTTGAGTTACAGCAGTACAGCAGCGTGTGTAAGGGCAAAATACAATATAATTATATAAAATCAAATATTTCACAAAACCCTTGTCTCACGTACACATTTATAAATCTGGCTATCATTTAAGTATCATTTTAATATTGCTCCTGAACTGTGACAATAGATTGGCTCTGGTATTTAAAAATCACTACCCTGCCTGGTCTGCAGTCCTTCTGAGCAGATCAATGAGAGGTGTCTGTCCACAGTGGACATTGCATAGATGGGTGACAATGACACAACAATTGAGGATTTCTACATTGTGGTATTTGCCTACTACCCTTTCTACCACTGAACATGATTCAACACTCTATTCATTCTTTGTCCATTCAGTGTCCTATAACTGTATTAGGCATGGGCGGTATGACGGTATTACGGTATACCAGGGTATTTCGAAATCCCGTCGGTATGATTTTCAATACCGTGACGTCACAGACTGTGCGCCAAATCACAGATGCGTTTCATTCTATTACACTGACACGGAGTTTTGACAGGGACGACATTGGTTGTAATGCACAGCACGCGCCAGCAGAGGGCAGGGGAGGGCAGTCCATCTTTCCCGCTCTCAGAGCTCAGCACAGCTGAGCTGAGCAAGATGGCGGCAGCATTTGCCAGCCCCGAACTCGGAGAACTAGAAAAAAAGAAAAATGCCTCTGCGCCTGTTTGGGACTATTATTCAAACAAGAGCTAACCTTTTCTGCACACACTGTCGCCTTTGGACAATGAAAGGACTCTGTTCGGATTTAAGCAAAACCCTCGCCAGTGACTTCATCCAGCACAACGAGAGACAGAGGCACTTCTTTGGGAATGTTTAAGACGGGGTGAGTGAGTGTTGACATTTTGTAATCCTATGCAACTGGTTGATGGTTCAAAATGTTCCATTTGCACAATGTGTCATGTATGCAGCCCTTGTTTTGCACTTGCGCGCACGTCGCGGCACTTTGCGAGCGTCTACCGGCTCGGGCTGCATTTTACACCGAACATATAATATACCGTTCGAAACATCTATTTGCCGCCGTTCGAACGCCACCTCACTCAAGTCGACCCAAGTCATACCGTCATATACCGTATAGAGAGGCGAAGTCCCTCCCCTTCCGGTGGAGCTCCATGGGACCCCGGAAGCAGAAAAATATACATTGTAGTCAATGGAGAAAATGGAGAGGAAAAGGTTATCTTTTGATCCCGTTTGAATTGTGCCACGAATTACACATATGATGTTTGTCAATTTAAAAGAACATTTTGCAAGTCAAAAAAATAAAAATGTGTCGTAAAACTGTGAAGTTACACATTTTTTGTGTGAAACTGCTCAGTGAACTACATCTCCGGTAGGGCAGAACAACACACGTCACCAAGATGTCCGTCTGTCTTGTCAACAAAAGGATTGACTACACTCACTATCACCACAATGAAACACGTCCAGAAGAATGTCATGCAAAGCTGCCTGTCTGCCTTTGATTCTCTCTGAACTGCCTGGTCTTTTTAATGTTTAATGTCAACCATTTGTGCATATAGCATGAAGTACAAAAGATCGCCGATGCTAGCGTTACCGTTAGCATTTCTCCCCCAGGCTTAAGTTGTGTATTATAGAATGATCACACCGCTGTGACAGCACTCTTCAAAGGGTTCACGAAATATGACTAGCCTACTACTCTTACTGTTTAACATGTTGGGTTACTTAATGTTAAGGCTAATAAAAATGACACGGGTGTAATGCTAACTAACGGGCTAGCTACTAGCTAGGTAGCTAACTTGATCCAGCCACTCCTGGTCCTTTCATCAGACGGGAGGCGAAAGAACGAGCAAGACCCATTGCTGGTATGATAACAACCTGGTACTAAGCACACAGGCATCTTGTTAAAGTTATCTTATCTTAGCCAGCGCCATATAGACGATATATCTATATAGCGCTGACATAGCTCTCTCTTAGTGGAAGAAAACAATGGTGACATCACTTACGCGACTCTGGGATTTGTAGTCTTTCTAGTTGCGTATTTTTCATAGTCTTATATTTCAACAGTTTTACGACAAACTGTGACTTTTTTTACATGGAAAGGATTGTTTAAGATTGACAAACATCATATGTGTAATTCGTGGCACAATTCAAACGGGATCAAAAAAAATGATACCGCCCATGCCTAAACTGTATCGCCAAAACCTGTCAAATTAACACTGTCAAACATGTACAAAAGTACAACCACCTTCCCTGTTTGTGCCAATTATAACAAAAGGTAAAGCAATACAGTGTTTCCCCTACCATTGTCTTGGAGGGGCGCTGCGCCCCGCCAACGGAGCCCCGCGCCCTCCCTGAAATTCCAGGTGTTTAAAAAAAAAAGAAAAAAAAAAAAAATTATAATTTTTTTTTGTTTAATAATTTTTTTTTTTTTTGGATTTATATAGCACCAAATTGCAACTAATCTATATCTACTGTCACTTTTCACATTGTACATGTGCTCTTTTATTAAATAAACTAACTGCTTTCATGTTAGGTTGTGAGTGTATTGTTCTTGACCCTAAGAAACAGTGATGCTGCTCTGCTCCAGAGGATTTAAAAAAAAAAAATAATCCCAATACCACCCCCCCCCCCCCCCCCGCCCCCCCCGCCCCCCCCCCCAGCAGTTAACCCAGCGCAAACCCTGCAATAATTAATTTTCTGGTATTGCTACGTGACAACTACTCTACTCTCTGAGACTCTGCAGTCTCACAGTCCAAGGAATGCCCAACCATATTTAGTAAATGCCCATTTCTTTTATTGTCTCATCTCTAACACACACATATACATACAGGGGTTGTTTTTATTCAATGTCTGCTCTGTTTCTAGACATCTCTGCACTGCTTTGCACTTCATTTGAGTAACTCATAAAAGGGAAACAAAGACTGCCCTCTCGCCCTCTATCGCCAAGTCTTCATTGCCTCAACCTAAAAGTTTGAATCCAAATCTTTCCAATTCCTAATTTGCTATTTTTCAGTTCCTGTCAGTATTCACTGTGCAGAATAGCAAGTACACTCTTCGGTGTTTCCGAATTTTACAGAAGTCTTACCTGACACTCATGAGACAAGCTACAGTAGAGTCTGAAACAATTTCCACTTCCTTTTTTAGACTCACTGACTCAGTTAACATAAGCTGTATTCATGCACACACTTGTCTCCTTTCGGTTCAATATAATTACATTGTTTTGTTCTTGTTGTGATATTCAGACTTGTCTAATGCCTGAGAGCACTCTTGTAAACTAGGTGAAACTTGGATTGCATCTTTCAGTTTCCTTTTTGTTAGCTGCTAACAAAAACATCAAAGTAAAGTCACAGCCGACTGGATTAATTAAGAGTTTGATCCTATCTGACAGTTCATTATGCAGCATGTTGTACAACTCTTTAGAAGATACTTTGGTTTGAATCGCCCAACTTTTTCTCCATTTGTTAGCAGCCTTGTGAGTAAAAAGAAAACACAAACTGCAAACCTGTGTTTCACTTTGTAGGACTGCAAACATTATGCTCTTAATCATATTATGTTAACAAAACTCTAAATCAAATAAGCAAACATCCGATTGATTTCTTGAAAGAAATAATGTAATCAAATCAAGAAACACGCTTGTATTTCATCAGGAATCAGTCAAACCCACACGTATATCTATGCTAATAGAAACACACAATTCAAATGTCCTTGACTTAATAGAGCCTGAATGCATCACAATATAAGTTTATTATAGCACCTGCTCCAGCTGCCACAACTAACATTAACTGGCTCTCATTCAGTGTTAACATGGACTCGTTAACACAGCAGCATTAGCAATCGGTGACAAAGCACTTATGCAGACCTCACAATCAGATTTGTTATTTTTGGGGTGAGAGGGCCTTTTGTGATGCAGATGCAGTGTTGAAAGAGGGAGACATGGGAGATGACATTGCTAAATAATTACGCAGGTCAGAGCCGAACCAGCTCCAACCACTGAGTCAACAGGCAGCCCGCATTCCAATATTTGTACAGAATATTGGACAATAAACTTATTTCACTATGATGGTTTAACTGTATAATGAATGCCACTCACCAGTCGACCACGAGGAACCAGTGGGTGAGTGAGAAACTGGGAGAGAGGCAGTGGGTGGATGCACTGAACGCAGGTACAGTATCAGCTGTTTCCGAGCCGAGAGGAAATGACCACTAAAGAGCCTGATCTGAAAGTTGCTGCACCTTTGATAATCTGGAAGAAAAAGTGTGTGTGTGTGTGCGAACTTGTGCACTTGTGCTTTATATAACAAACAACCTTCCTCCCACGACACGCTTAGAGCTTCACAATTCTTCGGCTGCTACAACACAGCAATTAGGCCTTTCACCATCTCTCATCGCAGCTTATACATAGTCTTACCTCTCTTGATCAAAGTGCAATCATTCCTTTTAATTAGCCCCACAGGTGCAAACTGGTCATAGATGGGGCCAATGCAATAAACACATAACCTCCCCAACGCTGCATGCACTCGTGACTGTAATTGTACTGCTTGTTTTGAAAGTTAGAGCTTGCCTTACATTTTCTTTCTGCAGAGCTTGTTAACGATTGCACTCATACTGCATTACTGTGAGGTCAATATCACACCCAGAGTGGCTTTCCCGGATCTTACGTGGGCTAAGATTGATGCAGTATTGAGGTAACTGGCTTGTTGTTAGTCACATGCTTGCCTCTATTGATCTATGACATCACATCTACACAACATGTGTTAGATCAGGGGTGGGCAAACTTTTTGACTTGGGGGCCACTATGAGTTTTAAATTTGACAGACGGGCCGGACCAGTAGCAGATCAGTAAAAAAAAATGTAGCTGTCCACTCCTCAATATACACTCGGCACTCAATGTTGACTTTTCTTTTCTTTGGTCCACTCATTGTTACAGATGCAGGTTCAAAGGTGGATTGGGTTCAAAGGTGAATTATTGCGTCATTGCGTCATCGTTTGCGTCATGGCGTAACCGTTTACGTGCCTTCTTATGACCCACACAGCATTTTACGTCCCTGATTTTCTCCGCAACACCGCTCACAACATCAATAGAGGATTGCGTCGGGTAGTTTTTAATTATACGAAGCCAGATTAAATGAAAGAACTACTTCTCCAACCTTATACCTTTCTCCAGAGTGGCGTGGTGCATTGTTTATTCATGTGGTTCAGCTGCATTACCGCCCGCTGCAGTGCTGCTCGTCTCCAGGAGTTTATTCTCCCGTTAACTCGCGGCAGCTGCCGCTGTAAAGTTTTCATTGTCTGACTGTCACACAAGCAGCTGATAAATATATCCCCCATTCCCATAAGTGAATGTGTTTTAGTCTGAAAGCTGTTTTGCATCACAACGCTGTTATGAAAGTTTCTCTGGCATTCTACAGGTGATGTTAGCTAATCAGACCATCTTGACTACTTGTTGCTATAATATTGTGGCATAAGCCGTTTTCTACACGCATATTTTACCGGCGTAGTTTTCGTTATGATTCTACTTGGCTACATGTAGCCCATGTATTGATTCCATCCGATAGTTTCAATAATACAAAACAAAAGGAAAACGTCTGCCTCTTCACAATGGTCAATAATAGTGAACGGATGGTTAAGGTAAAAAACAGAATCACACTAAGCCTGTTAGTGTTGCCTGACTTTATATAAGTGTGTTTATAAGTGTGTGGTCGCGTTCTAGTCACTTTGCTCAGCGCTACTGCTTGTTACAACTTGTATTCGCCGATGTTGCCGAGTGGGGACAGCTGAGAGAATAGACCAGACTCCAGCAAAGGTAAATTGTGTCTACAGTGCGCCATCTAGTGGGATCAACTGAAATGCCGGGTATTGCAGGAAAAAGGCAAAATGAATGCGGTCTTTACTATAATTTGGACAATTTTGTACCAATATTCGGCGGGCCGGATTCAAAAGCCCAACGGGCCGTATATGGCCCGCGGGCCTTAGTTTGCCCATGCCTGTGTTAGATGGATGAATGCGACTTCATATTTACCAGACTCTGCAAAAAAAGTTTTCTTGAAGTGGATTCTAAGTCAATATACAGACCACAAGGAGGTGGCATTTAACCTTGAGAAGTACTAGCTTTGAGGAGGAGATCAATTTAAAAACTCCTCCTCAAAGTCACAAGCTACTGGCCTCTTCACAAGGCCGAGTACAAAGTGGTCGTCTTGATAAAGCCACATAGTGAGGGTGAGGAACACATCATTTTGTAGCAGATCCTTTTTTAGCAGTCCTCCAGTCTTGTAATACGATTGCGCAATGGTTGAGTTTTACATTATTCATTTTATTCATATTCATCTGCTTGCTGATTTCTAAGGGGATTTTGTTCCTAACGGATACCAATCAGTTAAAACAATGACTTGATGGGCCTTGACACCCATCGGTCACAACATTCCTCACAAACATAGATGCATTTCATTCTATTTTACTGGATTGGTCTGAATTACAAACAATGCAGATCATCATGTCAGCCGATAAACACATGATGCCTAATACATTTAATGATCCAAATCAAGCACAACTTGTTCACCATTAGCACTAAAATCAGTAATATGGCGCTTTATTCACTGCCTTCACAGCATATACACCTACTGTATACAATGGCTCACAGATTGCACTCTGTAGAGCAGGGGTGGGGAACCTTTTTCCTCTCAAGGGCCATTTCAATTTTTTCAACATCCTCCGAGGGCCGTTCAAATTATTGACCTCTGCTTAAAAATGCTAAAATCACAGCCCATTCATTTGGCCTTTCTTTCATGCTGTGCAAAGAAAAAGCAACCTCTTAATCCATATATTTTACCATGACTCACGCATAGACACACAAGATGTGTGCAAATGTATTTAGTTTCCTATCCATGTGCACATGATTTCAGTTGGGGGGGACCTAACCTCCTCTAAGGGGGTCCGGGGGGCATGCTCCCCCGGGTACATTTTGTTTTTAAATGTTGAAGTTAAAAGCATCAATCTGGTGCACTTTGAGAGCAACATTAGGAGATCTATGGATACATCTCAACACCCATATGAAACGGAACTGTAAGAAGATTTATTTTTCTTTATGGATATTTTACAAATCACTCCCCTTTCAAACTGTATTCTTGTTTATTAATAACAACTTTTTGTTACCGTCATAGGTAGGGATGCACGATAATTATCGGCCCAATAATTATCGGCCCGATATTAGGAATTATGACGTCATACCGATAAACCCGATAACAGTATTAATAGCACCGATAACATACAATATATTTTTTGGGTAAAAAAAATAAAAAAATACTGCGGTGTGGGTGGATTGGGATGAGGGGCGCTTGTTTTTCACTCGGCTCCTCCCGTTT
>CALSBZ010042302.1:256374-272328 GCA_943591055.1 Gobionotothen gibberifrons | reverse complement strand
AGAGAGAGAGAGAGAGAGAGAGAGAGAGAGAGAGAGAGAGAACATTAAGGGGACATTAAGGGTAAATTAAGGGTAAAATGCCACACTGGCCCGGAGCATTCGTCCAAAAAATATTATCGACTAATAATGAAGAAAATGAACACATTTGTTGCAATAGTAATTTATGCACTAACTACATTACTACTTGTACTACAACATTTGAATCATCAGTTCTTCCTCATTTTCCTCAATTGTTCATATTTGGTTTATTAAAATAATGATATTGTGGTCATTGTTAAAAAAATTCTGCTATTATTATGAGTATTATTATTAGTATAATACGCTTTCTGCCTTCCTGTCATCAGGAGTTAGAAATGTAATGGCTATGTAATAGATTAGATTAGAGCCTTCATTATCCTAAACTGCTGGGACATCTCCCTATAGCCAATACCTTTATATGTTCTACTCTTCACTTACTTGTCAGCATAGGTCGGCAATGATGTACAGAGCCGACAGAAGACCTTGTTTATATTGGCATCATATTGAGAGGTGCAGTGACGCGTCCTAAAACCAGGAAGTAAGCTGCTGGTTCCCTCGACAAAAAAGCAATGGGATTTCTCCACAGGGTTTTGGAAAATAGCTGGAAATAAGGTCTGTGGAAAACAAACCTGTTTGATAAATGCACGTTTTGTTCAGCCGGATAATCTCCACATGTCTACCCTACTTTTATAATTTTCGAATCATAAATCTAATCGATAGATTATAAAAGGGTTTTAGGACGCGTCACTGCACCACTAACCCCTCGATTCCACCGAGTCCGTCTGTGTCGCGTAACGTCTCCGCCGCGGTTTTGGTCCGGTCTCCTCCCGGCGTCATACCCTACCGGGCGCGTTTCAGAAGCATTACGGAAGCGGAGCGTCTTCCCTGTCTGCTCGCAGTTTTTGTTGATTTGGGCATATTTCCTGGGCAGGCTACTTTGTACAGACAAAGTTAATAATAATTGTAATATCCCAGTTATAAACGACATGAATCAAAGATGTGTTGCTGTATTTTAGTGGTAAAAAAAAGGCATTCATCATCATAATTATTCTATATATATAATGTACACAGTGCCTGTAAACCGGAGGAGAACGCTGGCATTTCTCCTCCTACTTGAACGACTACGGAGGGATAGGGGCTGCAAAATGAGTTTGTGTGTGTGTGTATATATGCTATATATGGTCTGAACGTTCCACTTCCTGCCTGCTCGTCATTACCTTACGGCTGCGCCGCGACAAAAATAGGATTCATCCTAATTTTAGAGGAGCCCTGCGCCGAGCCGCTTCTGGGACGCGTCTGGGACGTAACGCGGCGTGTGTGGTGGAATAGCACCCATTGACTAGAGTGACCGCTATCCTTACGGAGGTCGCGTCGCGTCCGTAACGCGTCGCAAACGGACTCGGTGGAATCGAGGGGTAAGCCAACTCCATCGATAAAGCTGGCTGAAACGTTCTCTCCCTCTTCTTCTCATGCTCCCTGTCACTCTCCTTTAACTCCTCCGGTGACTTTCTTTAATTTGAAGATAGTTTTTTGCCCGGCGCTTGGCCGGTTATCGCTCGTATTCAAAACATTTTCGCGAATGGTTAGGTGGCGCGACAGTCTGTAGTGAAGGAGCCCGCTCCCGTGAGCGGGAGCCTGCTCGCGCTGCGCTCCACAGCAAACAGCTGTTTGCTTTTCACCCAACAACGACAACCGCCTCACGAAACGCTATGTTGTAGCGTTAATAAACGAAACAATTTAACTAAATTGCTAGTCAAAATACCAATACCACAGGACCATTTGTTTTTTTTAAAGCAATATTTTTAGTGGCCCGAGCGGGCAAGTGGAAAGTACGTTATGCTGGCCCGGGGTGTCTAAATAGTGCTTCCGGGCCAGCGGGCCATTTATAATGTCGAGCCCTGACGTGTGTGTACACGTACAGCAGCATCTTTCAGCTATCAGGAAATGAATGCCTCTTAACACAAGCATGTCATTGCTTGTCCTCCTTTTCATTATTATAGAATATCTAACTATGAGAGGAGCCATATTACTATTGAGATTTGACTCATTAAAAAATAGGCAAATTACACACTTGTTGTCAACCAGCAATAAAGAGAGAAAAGCTAGTTTTGTGTTTTCCAGTCTCTTTGCCCATCTATCTGTCTCTCTGTCTCTCTCTCTCTTTATATCTATGAATCTGTCTCTGTCTCTCCTTCTCTGCCAGAGCTGACACCTGCTGGCTGAGTACCAGTGATACTGACTAATAAATCCTGACAGCTTCTCGGTGGAGCCAATATTAATGCCCGGCTACCTGGCAGGCCAACCTGTGAGAGTGTTTCAATAAAGCAGTCCAACCAGGGCTTCTTATTGACCAGCCACAGACAAGCAGATTAAAGGCTGGCACGATTTGTTGGTCTCTTTCTGCCACAGCTTTGAGGTTAACATCCAGCCCTGCTTTGCCCGCTACACCCAAAATGGCTTCCGCCTACCTCTGTTATTTTCTCAGATGGCTTGCCGTTGGACTATTATTCCGCTCGTCTCATCTGTTTTGTGGCATTTGTCAACAAATGTAAAGAGGAGGTTAAACCTGCCCTCGTGAACATTGCGGCCCCCCTGGTCTCCCTGAAAGCTGGTGTTTGCGTTTGATAAGATCTCATTGAGGCAGCTCTTCATCTTATTTTGCATTCCCATCACTGCGCGCTGCTGCAGGCCTCCTGGGTCTGCTGTTCCTCTGAGTCTCAGCCATCACAGGCAACTCTTGAATTCCTCTGCAGCACAGAGCTGTGCAGCCTCAGTTCCTTTTCTTTTATTTCACCTTCTTTCTCTCTTCTTCATTCTTTTTTTGTTTCTTTCATCTTTGTAGGAATTGAGTATCAGAAGTTGGCCGATGGGAAGCAAAGGAGCATCAATTATTTAGAGCGGGGGCTTGGTGCGTGTTATCATAATACATGTTACGCCAGCCATTCTTGTTGAAGTCTGATTGTTTTTCGACTTGTTTTCTTCCATGTTGTTTATTGAAAAAAATCCTCATGTTGCCTTTACTCCTAGCAGTGAAATAAGCTAAAAGGACTTCACCATATGAGAAAAACATGCAATAATGTTGTTGAAAATCGTGAAAACAAATGTACTTGCGACAAATAAACCAATATTAGAGTAAGCTCCGCAGCACACTGCTTCCAAACAATCTTCTATTGTGTTTTCTTAGGCACCCCTTGTGGAATGAGAGTTACATTGTTAATGTTTCTCTTCAGAAAATCCCTGAGTGCTACATCGCAGACTGACCCTCTGTCAACCTCCTCTAAAATGAGCGTACTGATGCTCTTTGTGTGCAGCTGCTTCCTTCAGCTTTGTTCGGGAGCCACTCATCGCTGTATGCCATTTGTGATTGGCATTCAGGTATCATTAGTGGTGGCGCAGTGATGGCTTCAACATAGATCATTGCTAGGTTTGCTTTGATAAATTGAAGACATTTCGATGGAATATTACCCAAGATTAAAGAAAGTGACATTTGAATGTGAAGGAAAAAGAGCATCCCTCACACTGCTGAAGTCACAGCACGTGTTTGTCAGTTCCAAGTATTGCACTCTCATACTCACACAGGTCTACACACAGACAAACAAGCTTACCACCACCTTTGTCAGCAGTATTGGCGAACTACCCTCACCGCACACCACCCCCCTCCCCGCCCTCATGCTGTTTCTTGTTCCTTAAACCATTGCAGCATGCTCCACAGCTCTTTGGGGTGCTCAAGTAAATTATTCTGTTGTCAAAGCTACAGGCCCCATAACAGTGCCCAGTGTAAAACAATGGATTGTTTATATGGTACTTAAGCATGAGCAGCAGAGACATTTGCCACAAGCCGAGCACTGCTGGACCATTCTGTGTTATTTGTGTGTTAAGCAGGCGTATTTACCGTGTGGTCCCCTGTTCATTTTTGCTGAAGTCAAGCACTGCCTAAAACAAATGTGCCCCAAGTGAATACTTAAACATGTCTTAAAGGATTTTTGTATTTATTTAATTATTTTATTTTCCTGATTAAATGCCACACAGTGGGAGTGCTGAACGGTTCAGTGAAAAGGTCACAACGTAACACCTTTTTCTACACTTAAACAATAGCAGCCAGGATTCTTATTTCCACAACAGGCATGTTAGTTAAACTCTGAGGCAGAATGAGTCATGACTTGACTTGATTTGAATATAAATGGCTGTGATTGATGCGCACTTAGCATCTGAGTTTACACTTGACCGGTACCAGCGAGGTTTTAATAAAAACTCCCTTTTTGCTGATGAGGTTGTTGACCACATTAGAGATGTTTATTTTTCCTTTTAGATTTTTGGACCTCTTTTGCTCTAGGGTGGTCGGATAAACCATCTGATGTGTATCCTATATGAATGTTTGTGTTTACTGTATTGCTTTGATCTGTGTGGGGTGTTTGTGTATGGGTGGGGTTTATGTTTACACTGTAATTTAAAGCTGCCAATTTAGCAGAGCAAAAAGTATGTCCTATATCTCTACTTGCAGCACCTAGACATGGAGATTGGAAATAACAGCAGGCAGTGAACCAACAGGCAGCGATGCATATATTTTTACACAGACCTCAAGCCTTTGCTAAGATCTCTGCAGCAATTATATCGGGAGGCAGGGCCCCTGTTTCGTTTTATGTTGCCGCAGCAAGGGCTTGGAGAGCACCCACTGTCTCCTGGCATGCCGCTCCTCATCAGCGCCGCAATAAATCAATTTTTCATCCTCACACAAGCCCCAGCAACACCCTCCTCACCTCCTGCTCCATTCTCTCTCCACTTCTATACCCCCACCTCTTCGCTCCTCCTCAGCACTCTTCAATTCGCCGATTTTCAGCTTTGTATAGGCTGTGGCTCAGTAGCTTAGTGCGCTGATCTTCGAATCAGAGGATAGCAAGTTCGAGTCCCACTGCAGTGAGCATGCCGTTGTGTCCCTGGGCAAGACACTTCACCCCAAATGGCTCCTGTGGGGATTGCCCACAGTACTGAATGTATGTAAGTCGCTTTAGATAAAAGCCTCTAACAAGTGACATGACATGTAATGTAATGTATAGGAGAAGGGGGAGGCTTAAGTCTCTACCCTCCTTTTCCATGTTTCTCTCTGGACTAAAAAGAAGCTGGTGGGTGTTTTTCGTGCCTGAAATGTCATTCAGATGACCTGCAGCCAACATACGCTGTATTAGAGCGACTGGTGAGCATGCTGTTGGTATGCTTACATGTTTTAGCAACCACTCGCTCCACAACCAGCAAGCACCATCGATATCATTCAAGTCTACAGAAGCCTGGGAGCAATATGACACAGGGGCAAAATAAAAAATGCGTAAAGTGCTCCGACATGAAACTAAGTGAAAGCTGGTCTGAGAGTTGTGTCTATCAAGTAGAGTTCCGGGAGAGCACTGGAAAGAGAGAGGAAACAGAAGTCCAGGTCTTTCTTTTTAAATGTCAGCTGAGCTCCAGCCTCAGGACAGGAGCTGACAGAGGGCCACTCATGGTGGCCTGTGTGTGTGAATGGCTCTCGATCAGCTTTGATCTCATCTCCATATTAACCTGAGGGCACTTCTTGATATTTGGAACTGACACACACAAAGGCACGCGCTTCCTGAAGTACCGTGTTCAAAGAGCTTCTGTTTGTCACAGGAAACATACGGGCGAGCATTGTTTACAAGATCTGCACAACGACTTCAGATCAAGGGCCTTCTTCTAACCATTGGTTCTCCCATTAAAAGCTGCTTTATTAGTCTTTATTACACCACTTTGTTGAATACTGGGTACTGATTGGTCAATTTAGAGATTTCAGAGGTTGGTTATTTTCACATAGCAGACCAATGCTAAGGAGGGTAGACCGTTTCTGAGGAGGGTGCTCTGATCAAGGGACTAGAGTGTGTACAGTCATATCAATCCACAGAATGAAATCTGGTCAATGTATCGTCAGTTGTGGAAAACACATATTCGTTTCATCAATAGGAGGAACAATGGAATCAATTTTGAATATTAATTGTTCTATTTGTGGAGGGCACAGAACTTTGGATTCATCATGGCTGAACTGCCCCCAGTAAATGAAATAAAAAGACTGCCATACAAGGAAAAAAGTTAGAAGACGCTGGACGTCATAAAAATCAAATCAAGAAAACAGGAACAACTTATGGGCTCTAGCAGTATTTAAAGATGGTTAATGGGAAAGAAAATGTGAACAGACTTGGACAGTTACAAGGCAGAAAACCTTGATCAATGATGCCATCATTTTAAGTCATGTTGCTGTCGCCGCATTTCCAGCCGTTGGTACACAGTGGACCATTTTCTTCTTTGTGGAAGCTTAATAGCCTAATTGTTTCAGCAGTAGACATGGCACCTTTTTTGTTAATATTTTTTTATCTCACAAACCTTTTGGTGAAATGCGTCACATGAGAACTTTTTTCTTATGTTTTTGTTTTGTTTATTATTGCCTGTTTTTCGCTTGTGTTTTTAAAATGTAAAATAAAACGTTTTTTTCTTTTCCCCTCTTGATTTCAATCAGTTTACTTTTCAAGCACTGACTGAATTGCTAAACACTCCAGTGACTGAGTTCTACTCAATTAATTTGCTTTAAAAGGCAACCTGTATGTGGAAAGTTTTCTGCTTTACTGTTCCTAAATAGTTTGAGAACTTTAGATGTATAACTTTTATTTATGATTTTTCAATCCATAAAAAAGGTGAACCATTCAGCAAATAGAAAACTTGCACCTCTACCTAATGACATGTCAACAACAATGTCCCAGTGGCAAAAAGGGCTTTAGCTTTTGATGGAGAGGTGTTCTAAACTTTCTCTTCCACCGATCCCACTAATCTGAGTTGAAATATGTTATATAAATCCTTCAGTATCTCTATGAATAAGAATTTGGCAGACTTATTTCTTCAAGATACGGGCTAAACACTTACCAAGGAGTGATCACAAATCTTCTTTAATCGAGGTCCCTTCTACAGAAGATTGCTTTGCCTTTCTCACAGCTGCCAGTCTTTTCCCCTTTTTATAAAATACACCTAACTAAATACACTGCTTCTCTTAAAACCCTCATCTTCTTTGACCTTTTGCATACAGGCCTTAAATAGTTCTATCTTTTAAACATTTTTTGTTTAGCCACGAGAGAATGTGGCTTCAACAACAGAGTAGAAGTGCAATCACAGAAATAGCCTCTAGATACTAAAGCATGGATCATATCATAGTTAAAAAAATATTATATTTTAACAGAGAGTGAGGCTTACATCCTTCCTGTCCCTATAGAACCTGCCAAGAAGCTTACCAAATACAATATTTCCCTATGGCCCATTTAGCACAACAGGGCTATATTGAACATCTTAGAACATCTTGAGATGGGCAGTGAGGTACTGTTTGCTGTTTGTGAAGGAGGTAAACAAAATAACGGGAACACATGTATACTATGATTAAATACAATAATCCCTGACCATTCTGTAAACACTAACATTGTGCCGTACACAATACAATTGTGATATATAGGTGTACTCTTAGAAAGGTGTTTCACTCATGGTTAATGCTGGTAGGTTAAAAAACCTTAATAATAATGGCTATAATAGTAATAATATTAAATACAAGTAATTGTAAGTGTTTAATTCTAACATTTTAAAAGTTCTTTGTTTATACATTACAATGGTATTGGTAAGCAGGGTTCTGACAGTGTTGTATTGAAGACGGCCACACATTTCCTGATATAAAGGGCGACAAAGAAATGATTATAATTTTATAAATATATTTAGGGTTGTATGATCTCTCAGGAAAAAAACATCCAAGAGACTTGTTTAGAGTACTAAGTAGGAATATTTTCTAAATTATAATTTTGTAATTACATTGATAATGAGGTTGGATGTGTCCAATTTCCATATATAAATCTTACTAAAGTTAGAGCAAACAAACAGTGGTTATTTTGTTAAGAGTTAGGCAAATAAAACAATCAGTACTTTCCATCATGTGCCCTACATGTTGGACATACAGGTATATTGTCATTTATGAGTGACATTCTTGGGAGGACTGGGTTGGATGTTAATGCATTGCAAAGCACAACACTGCATGCTATTTACGTGATTCAATCACACCACTGTACTTTACATTGTGTTTGAAAACTACAATGAGCCTGTAAATCAATGTTTTATCTGCTGTTAGGTGTTCATCATTTGTAGATATATAGCTTCCAACTCAACTGACAGATTTGATTGCAGCAATCAAAAAATAGCTATAATTTTTTGTTTGGCCATTTCAATAAATGTTGTTGTGCATCAAACAAGGGTCAATATGAAATGATATATTGCAAACATATTGCAGTAGTAACAATTGCCTCTGTTGTGGCTATCTGCCATGTACCTCACACATAAACCTGGACCAGTGTTGTGGTGCAGGCAGGGGTTGGGGACTGTCATAAAAGAGATGAATGCGCTAAGCCCTGTGTTAGATGGTGAGGCCATATCAGGCTACAGTTTAAACCGTATCCCTGTGTGACATATCCAGCTCCTATCTCAGCCGCTGGAGGCCCTAACATTTGACAGGAGTTGTTTGTCAGTCCCAAGCTAATGAGATTGTATCTCTCCACTGGTTCACTCGAGGAGCACACTGGTAAAGGACTGTAAACATCCTTCATCTTTTCTGGGATCGTTCGGGAGATACATGGTCTACATGGAGAAAACGCTGAAAATATTGTTGTTCTGTTTTACAACTAGGGAGAGAAAATAAAACCAGCTGTGTTTTTTCGAATCAACCACATTTTGTTTCCTTTCATATGAAATTGACCTACTGAGATATTGTCACTATTTAAATTAATGAACACAATATATAATATGTATATATAATACAGTCACTAGTTATCCAAAATCATAACATTCCGGCCAAAGGACTATGTTATTTTCCGTTGTCCTGTGTATCTATCTTTTAAATGTAAAATAAATATAAAATGAAAATATGCTAAAGGTTACAGACTGACAGTGGCGAACCGTCAGGGCCTTCAAGGTATTCAGAGAATACCCTGGAACACTCAGATAAAACAAACAAAAAATCGATTTAATTATATAAATAAAATGTATATAAAATGAATAAATGAGAATCGTATCTGTGTTGTTGTTCTGTAATATTACAGCGTTACGTTGATTTGTTTGTCCTTCTCGGACCATGCACTACGCATTTCAGTGGTTTTGTGTTAGAAAAGAAAGCAACCAATCAGATCTTTTTCTGGGTCTCTGGGTAGAATACCCTTCAACCAAGGTATTCTACATCCTTGATAGGTAGCCAATGGGCGTATTCTTTCAGAGTTCCCCTCAGTTCCAGCCTACTCTAGATAGAAGGCCCGCTAGTTAACTGGCTCGAGACGGAGGATCTGGATGAATGCGACGAAGCAATTCATGCCGTTTTATTGTTTTTAGCGTTGAAATGGCAAGTGCAACAGGTGAAGATGAAGTTGTTGCGGAATTTTTGTGAGTACCCTTTTCAAGACGACAATTCAGTGAAAAGACGGACATTATAACGCCGGGGGGGGGGGCGGCGGCGGCGGCGGCGGTGGCGGCGGCGGCGGGGGGCGTGTGTGTCTACAGAAGGTCCAGTTGTGATAGACACGGTTCGCCACTGCAGACTGTTTACTGTTTGAAGGCTGTTTTACAGTAAAAGTACATTTCTAAACTAACTAAACTGTTCGTGCGGTTATGCTTTTCAACTTACTCCGTAATTTGTGCTTCTACTTTAATTAAGTATGAAGTTAAATGGTTTCTTTGTTTGGTTATTGTTAATTTCCTTCTTTTTGTGTGCTCTATTCTACAGGCGTATTACAAACACTACTCATCCTACTGTTTTACATCGCTTGAAAAAGGGAGGAATATTTGCAAGTCGCACTGGTGCTTCTAGCTATTTAAATAGTTGGCATTGTCTCCAAGAAACGGGAACAAAAAGGCCCTAAATGATCACAGTCCGGAGTCCTCTTAAGTTAAGTTTGCTAAAATCTACTGTTCCTGCTACTTTCTCTTTGAAGATTTAGGTCTTAATAGGAAATAAATGGGCTAGGGGCTGAATGCCACAGACCGTTTAAGGAAGACAAAGTGTTTGTTGGCAGATTGTTGATTTTGGTTGAATGACCAACTTATAGAATAATGTATATTCATTTCCTAAGCAGCAGCTCACTTGCATGTAGACATATTAAAAGACATCTGCTTCCGATGATCACAGAGCCTCAGCAGCACTGCCCTTTAGTTTAACTTAATGCCAAATTGTGTAACTCTAAGCTCTTTACCTGAACAACAGAAGTCTAAAGAGAGACGGATTAACTTGATAGAACATCTTGACACAATAGCAATAGCGTAAAGAGGGTTGAGCTCAGTCCCTCAGTGCTCTTTAACACCGCCTGCACCCTGCTGGATTGATCAGATGTCATACTGCCTTTTCACCATGTCCCAGCAGCTCTTGTCACGCCAAAATGTCTTCCCCTAACCATTAATCTCACTGTAATGACAATGAAAATGCTTTACCCTTCTCTCAGTTGGCTCATAGTTTCCTCCATGACCAGTGCCCTCCCTCCACCCTTGCACTTTAGAGTCTTTTACACTGTAGACATTGGTGATAAGGTCTAAATATCTGACGCAATTTTATTTTTTATCTTCCCCCGAGGGCTCTTTGTCAGCTTCTTATCAGAATGTCAGGCTTCTGCTTGAGTAAGTAAACAAATGTGCAGCAGCAGAAATGATGTATCAGAGATATGCCACCGTTTGGGGATGAGCTGTCAGTCGCTCTGTTGAGCTAATGATCACTGTTGGGTGCTGTGGGAATTGAAGGTCTCTAATTCAGGCCACATTTTTTCATCTCTTCGTGTTGTGGTCTCATTCATGCATTTGCTGTTTGATTCTGGATGTCTAGATTCTTGCTTGTGCGTCTGCAGTCAGAGTCCCAGTAGCTTTGTGGTTTGTGAGGTTCGTTAGCTTGTCCCGCAACTGACAGAGGACAAAGTAGATCCCCAGATTCTTTGATCAGGACTGTAAATCAGGGATGCTATCGTTATTTTACTAAGCCCATGATGCAGCTCCAAAATGCTGATTTCATTGCATTAAAGGTGGGGTAGGTAAGAGAAACCGGCTCGAGATAAGCTTTTTGTTATATTCCATGGAATGCTCTTAACATCCCGATGGCAATGAATATCTTAAGTGCTTTGACAACAAATCCATAAAAAAATGTCATCTGTGGAAGCCGTAGTACTATAAAAAGCACGACCAATCATTTTAGCCGGCCCGGCTAAAATAACTGGATGGCCTACCTGCCTGTCGGCTTCCATCTGTGCACAAACTTATCTCGTGCCCTCATTGGTCATGTGCGCGTTCGTGTGTGTTGGAGGAGGGGCTCTATAAGGAAGTGGCAGATTTTCTCCGGTTGTGTATTTTCAAATTCTAGCGCACTCGAGCTGGTTTCTCCAAAATTACATACCCCACCTTTAACATAACCAAAATATTGTAATACTGCTTTAGTTTCTATGAATGTATATCACGTTGATACAGATGAAACATCCAGTTGGTCTATGTTTTGCAGAAAAGTTTATTAAGATTTAAGTGGATTCGTCTCGAAAGTTACATTAGAAAATGTACTGTTTTTGATTATACTGCATGTTCTAATATGGCTAGCATTCCTTTTCTCTCTGCAACGGAGTAGTATGAAAATGTAATTTGTTTTAAAAAAATGTTGGGTAAATCTTCCATAACATTTTTAACGATATGAAACCGAACAAAGCTGCCTATACTTCTATTATTAATTAACCAACACATTGTTTAAGCACTGCATTTAATTCCTACAGCCTCTACAAATGTTAAAAGTCCGTCTATTCATTTCATTTAATGCCAAAACTCTCTTGTTTGCAAACCAGATTCCCAAAAGAATATCTCATTTTTATTTATTGTACAGAGACATTTGCAGTATTACACCATAATGTTTTGTCAGTGAGACCTAAGGCTGCATTCGGTCTGCCCCCAACATACTAACAACATCAAGAACATATTGCAAGACCAAAGAGTACACTGTATATCAGGTGTTTGAGCGTTTATCGGTCACCAGTAAATATATCACATTAACTAGATCAATAAATATGTCCTTGCATGATGTAAATGATGGAAGCCGGGAAAAATGGTGCAGTTTGTCAACAGCCAGGACAGGCGTTGTAAATCACCGCATCCATGTTGTTTACACAGCAAAGGATAAGAGTAATCCATGAGTTTAAACTTTGTATGTGTATCTATGTATATGTTTTTCATATACATACAGTACCTTTGATCTTTTGTATTAACCAATTGTCCATTGTGTGTTGGACTGAGTTTTAACTCCAGAGTATTGTTAAACTTTTCCAACATTAGAATTGAATGTTGTCTGTTTAATCGCAACCTCCTGGTAGTAAACTCAGACATGACCAATGGCCTGATTTATCTCATTTAACAGATGTTGGCCGTTAATAATAATCATCCATTTGGCTACAGTACGTTTTTGCCATTCCCCCCCCCTCTGGCTCTGTGCTGTATTACCTCTTTCAAAGTCCCCCTACAACACTTAATAACCAGAATGAAGCCAGCTATCCAATTAGCCTTAGAATGCTGCTGAGTTAATGATGGGGAAACTGCAAGGAGGAGTTATATTGAGGCCTCTTCAAGGACTATATAAATCATTCATCTGTTAACATGAAACTGCACTATTTCAGAGCAACATTGTCGCTGAAACATGGGCTCAGCGCCGTTACTGATCGAATCAAAAATGTGTGCGCGTAGAACATTCTTTCTGCTGTCACTGCATAAACAAAGCTCGGATAAGGCTTCTGCTGAGCACGACTGGCGTGACCTTTAGCCTTATACTTCTCCCATCTCAACTTTTTTATTACCGTTTCAATAATTATAATGTTCCAGATGGAAGCAAGTTACATGAACGGAGGAGGCTTTTGAATTATCTGCCTGTATTTCTTCCAGCTTTTTTGTGATCTGTACCAACCCAGGATGGTGCAGGTCAGGAGGTGAAGAGAAAGAGGCAAAGTGGTGTGAGCTCAAATTAACATGGTCATGCATGTGTTCATCAACGGGAGGCTACTGTAGTTATTTTATATAGCCCACTGTGACTCAGAGTGATGGAGGCCGTTACGTAATTAAAAGCTGTAGAGGCCATGAATATTTATAAGGACCTTAATGCAAAGAAAAATGCCGCTCGTTTTTGCTACCTTTTCTGCTCAGTGGCAACTTGCAAAAAGCATTTTACCCGCAGGAAAACTTTGGACCTGAAAAATGAAGCCAATACCAAAGTGCCTTTCAGCATTCATTCTCTCTTATGTCAATTAGGGGTTGATTCCACTGGTGGAAAAAGACATGTCCAGTTGTAAACAAGAGGAAATGGTCTGGCTACTCCCCTTCTTATTTGAATATTGACCCTTTCACAATGGCTGCAGTCGAATAGTCCATTTAGCTTAGGAACCTTCCTAACCGAGTGAAATGACCCGGAAGTCCCTCAGTGGCAGCCATGATAAGTGCCGTTCGAATTCTCTAGATGATAGTAAAGGAGGTTTCAAACTTCCTTTATAGCCTCCTTTAGCTTAGGAACCACTGGACCTCCCTCACCGAAAGGAGAGGAGAAAATGCTGCCCCACGATGCCTTGCGGCCTCAGCATTTGCGTCAAACAACAGTCGGCCGTTCACGGAACCAACCGATTATGACGGAGAAATTATCATTTCTCATTATCATGAAAGTTACGGTGCTTATTAAGCATTTTAAAACGTATGTGGTAACTTGCCAAAGTGCTTTGTTTTGAACGTTCATCAGTATTATAATCAAAAAGAGAAATATGAACGTTAGTTTTACTGAAATGATCAAATAAAGTCAACATTTCACAGTCTTTACTGAGCTGTGTGGGGTTTGTTCAACTTTTAAAAGATGTTTGAATGGTGATATACACAGTGATAGGTGTTAAGGACTAACGTTTATTATAAATACATTTGTATTGATTTTAAGATCTTTTCATAGTTCATACAATCATACGTATTGGGATCAGTTGTATTAATGTGGACCGGAGGGAGAGGGTGGTGAGCTTAAGTTTCACTTTCCTTTTTTATTTCAATTCCAACTTTGGTCATGAAGAATATGTTTCTCTGTTGTCCACGTTCATAAAGCATAAAACAACAACATCAGAGCACGGTGCAGAGTCTCTAGATGAGTCCGTCGTTCTTATTAAACATCCATGTTGTAGTCCGCTGTATAGAAAACTGTAGTTTCCATAGTTTCCCCACAGCAGCAGACGCACAAAATGACGTCCGCTGGCGCATCATAAACACGTCGGATAGTGAAAGTGCAGTCGGATTCTCTAAAGTACTGCAGTCTCTTCTCCTAAATCCTTTTGAATTCTCCTATCCACTATCCCTTAACCCCGTGACGTTTCACTCAGAGGCCAAGGAATAGACGATAGGGTTAGAACTTAGGAGCTGATTTTTGGACTATTCGACTGCAGCCGATGTGTTTTCAGTTCATGAAAGATGTAACCGATTTGGTAAATGCCCCGACGCCTAACTCAAGGCTTCGAAACGGCTGTCCAAAAAAACAAAACGATGAAGGACAAGTCTACGTCCACTTCTTATATGGTCTAATCATCTTCCACATATTATCATTACAAAATATAAGTCTGTAGAACTGTAGACAGGACATGTCAAACTGCAAACCAGGTCAATTATGACTCTTTCTATTATAATTTTTTGAACATGGAGGTTTTATATTTGTGATGACGTGATCCACAACAGAACTCCCTGTCTAAATTGCCCTTCTACAATGGTTAATGAAGGGTCATCTCCTAGATAGCTTTTACTCAACTGCCATTATTTATGTGTTGTGAAATTATTTATGACACTTCTTGGGATGGATTGTACAAGGACCCACAAGCTTTCTGTTTTTACAATAGGAGATTCAGGAGAGGGAAATAAAACCACTAAATCAATAAATAAAACCCCGCTTTTTACTCTTGGTATGTTGCTGTTTTGTAAATGTCTGCTGTAAGTCTGTCCGTTTTTTTTTCTCCCACCCTGCTGTTGACAGGACAGCTGTTTTAAGACCAATGGCCCAAAAGAGGTCAAAGTCAGTTCAAGCATTGCTCATGTCTCACTTCTGCTGTGAATTCTCAGTAAGTAACGGCAACATTCACTGTCACCAAATCCTGTGGTTGGACTGCTTTCCTTTTCACACCACAAACAACATGTTGAAACAACATCATGAATCTTGTTTTTCTGGCGGTCTCTAGTCATGTTGTTTTTCTGAGTTTGACTGACACCAGACTAAACAAAGCAAACCAAGCGTTATGTGTGAAAGCACCTTCATAGTAGACTCAACTTTTAAATGGTCTTAACACCAGCCTTGGGAGTTATTACAGAGCACCAAAGACCACATCCTATTACTTGTGATAAACTAACACAATCAGAATCGGTCATAGCACAGCATGGTGATGAGAATTGCTCTTACTTCAGCTGAATATTATACTCTGTATACTTTAAACTTGAGATTCCTGTCAACAGGGCCCTCTTTCCCCCTCTCTATTTCTTTCGATCTACTGTTCCTCAAAACAGTCATCCCGTTACACAAATGTCTACCAAACATGCCAGACCTGCGTAAGGTCACTTCAGTTTCTCTATTACCTCATTCACACCAACGCAACTCCGGTTCAAGCTCCGTGTTCAAGAACCGGTTCTTCGGTTTAGCTCTGGCTCTTTTCACACAGCCCAGAGTCCACTGGTAATGCGTCATTGCGTCATCGTTTGCGTCACGACGTTACCATTTGCGTGCCTGCTTCATAAAGCCAAACCGCGCAGATGAAATCAGTTGCATTCATTTCTTATGGCTCTATCTGCAGCTTTTGCGGAATAATTTCTGTGGTTTACTATATTCTTATAAACAAGTGTACTCGTGTCAATAAAGGTTTTTTA
>CALSBZ010042302.1:231438-241819 GCA_943591055.1 Gobionotothen gibberifrons | reverse complement strand
ATATATATATATATATATATATATATATATATATATATATATATGTAAGGGATAATGTGCAGCGACGCATTATGGGGAAAAGAACACCCGACAGGCTGATCAGGAGCCCGACGCGAAGCGGAGGCATCTAGACCTGCATGAAGGTTGTTATTATTTCTTATAAGGTTGTTTGCTTTTCGGCCAAACTGTATACAGTTAAATCGACCAAACTTCTTTCTGCAGATGTAAACAACGGTCAATAAGTCATTGACAGCAGTCTGTCTGTTCTGGATTAACAACGTCTCGCGTGTTCTGAATTGACCAATCAGAATCGAGTATTCAACTAAACCATGTAATAAATATTATATACATCATATGTATGTATGCAAGTATTGCTAATGCCATTGTTTTTAAGTTTTTGTACATAGTCCTCAGTCTTCAAATGTAAAGGTCCCATGACATGGCCATTTATACTGATCATAATTCCATTGTTGAGGTCTACTAGAATAGATTTACATTGTTCAATGTTCCAAAATCACATTGGTTTCTCATACAGCATCTCTGTATAGTATGTGTATTCACTCTCTGTCCTACACGGCTTGTTGGAGCTCCTGTCCCCCCTCCCTATGAGCCCAGTGTGCTCTGATTGGTCAGCTCGCCCACTCTGTTCTGATGAGTCCACCACCGTGACAGCGGAACATCAGTGATTATGTGTTACAATGGCGTTAGCAACCAGAAAATGACACCAGTAATGACAAACAGATGAGAATGCTGCGTGGGGTCTGGGTGCCGTGTTGGCGGGACGTTGCGGGGCTTGCTGCTGCGGACAATGTGAGCTGGATTACTGGGGTCGTTTCCTGGTTGCTGCGTGGGGTCTGCGAGACAGCGAGACACAGCAAAACTCACCTGAACTCAGCCTGAGCACACACACACACACTCACAGCCTGGCTGAGTTCAGGCTGAGAAATCCGCGGAGCTGAGAAAAGATAAGGCTGAGTGAGTGTGTGTGTGTGTGTGTGAGGAGCTCCACGGATTGGTCCGTTTGGACCTGGGCATGGTTACGTCACCATACTCAGGAAGAAAAAAATGGAAACAGAAAAATCTCCAAAGAGGCGTGTGGGGCAGCACAGACAGGTCTTTTCTGTGTTGGAGTTGTACTCACTACAGGGTGTACTTTGAGGGTTTGTGACTTTGCAGACCGTTTACATGCAGAAAAAGCTGCATAACACACAAGGGGACGGGTAATAACCGGTAAAGCATGACATGGGACCTTTAAGACTGGTAAATTAACACTGAAAACTCCTGTTTATTTTGCATTAAGTCATACTGGGATGTTTGCTGAAATTGATACAAAAATTGTGTATGTTCCCCGTACGCTTCGATAGTGAGTTTACTGCTAGCAAACAAGGCCTAAGTCTTGAGCCCTGATGGGACCTGCAGGACTGTAAAACTTCTTCTGGCATCGACTTGGCATCCAAGCACTCCGTTTCTCACAATATCCCTAGTACATAGACATCTTGAAATGTTGCTGGTAGGGACGCAGAGAATAACTTTAAAAAGTAGGCTCACTTGTACTTCTAGTTTGGACAAAAACGTGTTTAGACTCAGATCCCGGTGTTTTACAGCAGCTGTGTTGACCCCAGCTAGAGTTCATAACTGCAGGGCAGCCATGGCATTTCATTAAGAACTGTGAATGAAATCCTGTCAGTTCAATCATCAGAAAGTGCTGCAATACATGTAAAGACTAAATCCTTCAACTATAAATAACATCATGGCAGCTTTTACACACTTGGGAGGCAGACCTGACAACAGGTCTAAATGGCAAGAAAAACACTGCCTGAAATAGTCAAGAAAAATCAAGAAAATGCTACATACATTAGGAGGTGAAGTGCAGGCCTTCCATCTGAATCCACACCTACGTACACAAACATGGGTACATTAAACAATCCCCTACTTGGTGTTATTATTAAAAACTCCAAAACTTTATATAGAGATTTCATTAATATGATTTTAGGTGCATGGATCTGACTGTAATTTATTGAAAGACAATGAACAATTATTGAGCTGTGAAGAAGATGTGCTATCCGTGCAGAAAACCATGCATGGTTTAACACCTGTTGAAGACCAAGATTATAAATCTACAGTGGAAACATGATCATTATACGTTTCTGTTGTGGGCTTCTGAAAGTGCTGAGTACATTTATTGTATCACTTAATATGGTTAATTTGAATCCAACATTTACTTCTAGATTTTCAAAGGTCCTAAAAAGTGTGTAAAAGGTTGGCTCTGGCTTTGTTTTACTTAAATGCAGCACAATATTTATTCATAAGAGAGTGCGCTCACCTAACTTATCAAACATATCTGTAAGTGCTGTACTGAATTATTTAGTGTTGAGACCTTGACGGCACATCAACAGGAAATTGACACCACAAGGGCGGAGGGAACTCTGCTTGAATAAAATACCTACTCTGTATTTTAATATATACAAAAACATTTAACCAGGGACTGTGATTCAATCCAAGTAAAAATAAACTGCATTATTCTCTTTAGTTTTTTGAGTAAAAAAGATATCATTACAAGGGGGAAATCTATATTTGTAATGGGATCCATTGACAAATATGGAAACCTTCCTTATCTTTCTGCTCAAATCTCCTTATCTGACTTGCATACACGAAAACACTTTATTTCATCTTGACTTGACTAGCTATTATGCTGCCCACCTGCAGCACAATAAACAGCATGTTAACTTACTTGCAATTTCACTCTATTCAATTCAAAATCACTGTTTATAAAACACAGAGGTGTGCCATATAATCAGGCATACAGTATGTAGCTTTAGCATGTTTTATTGGTAAGAGACAGATGTTTATTGCCTGCTTACACAATGTCAACAGTAACGGAGTTGGTGATACCTGCACCCATATTTATCATTAGTAACAGTATGCTCTCATGCTTGTGAGGCTTGTTTCCTCGGCACACAACAGACCACACACTGTAGTACTTATTATTTCCTTCTAACTTCAACCTTGGGAAAAAACATTGACGGGCAGTGTTAACACACCTTGGATTTTTAGTTTTAGTAATTTTGTGAACCGGGCAGATAGTGGGAATTTGTGTGAAAATGTGTAAAGTCCATGTTCTTGCACTTGCTGTACTTTCTGAAGTGGGCCTTGCCTTTGTGACACTGTTGTTTCACCACACTTAGAGGCAATCCCATCATTGTTTACCAATCAAAGTTTCATTATCACAGGCAGAAGTTGATCCTCCAGGCTCACACGGCCACACACACCTACGACAACACTGTCTCTTGTCTTTGATAACTGCCTTTGGAAAAATGACAGTTGTCAGACCTCCGAGGCAGAGTGAAGTGTGCATCTTTGTGTTGCACTTAACAAAAGCAACCATGAAATGTTTGTATGTCTGTGTGCTCCTTTGAGGTTTCCATTCTCCCGTTTAGTTTAATGCAACATCATTACCATTTTTCTAATCAACATATTTAAGAGTTTTTTTCTAATTACACACAATACATCATGTGTTTCAAAATTAAGTGGGTTACTTTCTGTTTCTTGGAAAGTTTTTAACGTACAATCTTTGTTAAAATAAAAAAGATCCCTCAACATCTGGCATTCTGAATACTATGCTAACTTAATAAGATGGGGAGGTTTATAATCAAAGAAATGTCCTTTGCTTGGTTTGTAGAGATGGAACCAAACAGTTCTACCAAGGCTACTATTTATCAAACAAATGCATATGCAAGAGCTGGGTATGCATGGCATTTATAGCCAATTCTAAGCCTCAAGTGCATTCTACAAATGCTTTCATTGAATCACACATACAGTACACACAACAATGGATAGAAATACCACATAATATAACTCAGGGAAAGTGTCAACAAGCTGCAGCCAAGAGAAGTATAATCACTTTAACCACATTTTCTTTTTACAAAAATGAATCACTCAATTAAATCTTTGTCTCGACAGTCAAATAACATACTTGCTATTTAAAACAACACAACATAAACGATTATCTGATGATGATATGAAACTCATCCAAAAAATTAAGGTTTTGGCACGCAGCAAGAGGCTTTGCTTTTTCTGCAGCCAACACCTCAACCTGCTTACTTCCCACTACTGAGGAAGAAAACTGGCATGACCCAAGTGTGGGAGAGTTGGTGAGCAAGGTAATTAAGGCTGACAAGATGGATCATTTAGGGCTTATAAACCACTCTCCATTGATGCCAGAAAGCTCTCCCACTCCATTTGTGGATTTATCAGGAGCATTGCTGGGCTTGTTACCCTTTCCCACTAAGGACTGTGAAGATGCCCCTGGAAAATAACTGCAACAAGTCAGACATCCTCAATATTTGCACTGCATACACTGTGACAAAAGTACACCTATGGCTCAATCCACATTCAGCCCTCTATTAGTTGTATTTTCAATAGTTGTTTTTTGCTTACGATATTGTTGCTTTGCATCTAAACTGGATTTAAATATTATGTTTTCATTTAATTGAAAGGATGATTAGCTTCTTGTAGAAAAATACATGTCCTTCTTAAGCTCTAAAACTATATATAAATATATGGATTACTATTTTTCTTTCAACCCTATTTTTTCTTATATAAAAATTTGTTTTGAAAATAATGCTCCAAATGGTCCTATTTTTTTCAAACAAATATATCAGTATTGATAGTGCAACAATATTGTAGGGTTGACAATTGCTGCTATCAGCAAATAGAAGATGTTGGCTGATTCATAATCTGCAATGTGGATGCAATCCTTAAAAGAAAATAAGGCAATTACAACAGCTGGAACAATAAATTAACTTTTATTTAAAGCAACCTTTAAAACCATGGAAAACAACATCTGATAAAATCCAAAATCTAAAAATAAATGTAGTCTCATATCATCAATATATTATTGATATATTATACAACCTTGGTTAAAACCCAGTTGTGAGCTCTAAATACATGGGCAATTAAAATTAAAATGTCAAAAACATGCTCAAGCTCTTTTCGTTCTTCTTCATGATTTCTTGCCTCAACCTGTTTTCTCCCTATAATTTCTGCTCTGCATGCAAATGTAGTATTGCCAACACTGTCACACACACACTTATGCCCACACTGTACTGCAGGTGAGAGTCAGGTCTGACACATGGCAATAAGAGCCCTGCCTCTTCCTCCTTTGGGACCCCAGCAGCCTCTTCCCATATACCTCTTCATGTGTTTCCGCATCACTGATCTTCACACATGGCATCATCTTCAAGGATGACCTACAATAAAGCTGCTTCCAATATCCTCTCTGTTTCAGTATTCCCAGACATAGTTCAGGCACTCCCACACAAAGGGATGTCAAGTAGAGCACAGTGCACCTATAGGTTAGTGACAGTGAAGACAGAAACAATGAGATACTCCTCCGGAATGTTCTCTGACAGAGGATCAATTTACTTAAAAATCAGTACATTTGAAAAGACAGACACACCCAACAATCATCACAAATGTGTTTCCTTTTTTTCTCTCGTTTTTGCGGGTACAATACAATGTTCTGTTACATAAAATGCATCAGAGGTATTGACAATCATAAACGATCCCAAACATTACAATCAAAGAATCAAGGACAAACAAAGGTCCCTGACTTCCAAGTTGCCAGAACCAATCATTCATCCATAATTGTAATGAGCTTTCAAATGAATGTTCTGTCTTATCGGCTTTCTAAACTTCTTCCTGTCACTCAACTGACACATATTTACAAAGAAACTTCCCACCACTCTGAAACTCATTCAAACTGAAACGTATATAAATAACCACACACTTGTAGAATCTAGTATTTTTTTAATGATGAAAATATGTTGTCTAATGTCCAAAAATATTCATACAAAATACATTAATCTTTTCGTATTTTAACAATCAGATTAGGATTCATTCCTTTTCAAGATGGGACAAGGTTAGCATTTAAAGTGTAAACAGGAACTGCTAACCAAAATAAAATAAAAATTATAATTCTTAAGCTTATGTAATGCATTCTCAATGGGCGTGATGGGGACAAAGTTTACACTCCTCTAAAGGTAACACTTATTCAAACCTTTATCTGAAGCTTTTCTAAGGCACCCGCTATCCACAGTTGACAGATGGATCGGATGTTGTGACAGTGAAGACAAATTGGGGAGAATATCTGAAGGGTGCAAATCAAATTACATACAGTTTCTATTTTAGACTTGATAGCATGCTATTTTAAAATGTATACCCGGGAACAGGCACTCATCATCCACTCCAAGTCAAGTCTACTTCCCCTACGTAGTGAGTATCAGCAGAGCAGACCTACAAGGAAAAACAGTAACAAAGACTATTTGGGGAACAAACCAAACGCAAACAAATAAACAACTCTGTCTCCGTCTCTCTGTCTCTCCCTTACATCTCCTTCTATGTAACAGGTAGACATGGAGCTCAAACAAACTTCACCCGCCTCTCCTTTGAGTTAAGTCAGAAAAGCCAGTCAAGTTATTTTCAGTATGTTTCTTTCATGATTACAGGCACACAATCTTTGCATGTGGATGTAGCAAAAAAGTAAAAGTAAGACATTTTTAAAATAGCTTATTTTTGCCTTTCCAAATAAGATATTCATATTTGAGATCTTCCTCGGCACAGACTGAGCTCTCCCATTACATTTCCCTTGTGCCCGATTTAAGCTGCTGACCTCTTTTCATTTGTGTTATTGCCCCTACTGTATAGTTCAGTAATTAAAACAAATGTAAAGTCACATACCAACTATTAATCTGATTATGTGCAACATTTCGTAAAGGGGGTTGATATTATACCACAGGGTTAAGTGGATCCCAAGAGGAAGAAGCAGAACATAACCAACCACTTGATGGCAGGACACAGCCTACCTTTTATTGTGTGTCTTGGCTTAGCTTCCCACTATGAGATCTAACTTTTTCTTATGTGCAAGAAAGACTCTCTTAGATTATAAAACAAGTAAACATTCACTTTAATGTGCAATAAAGAAAAAAATAGGTAAATTAAAGCACTTTTTTTGGTACAGTTGGTCAATGTCTGCAATAAACTGATTCGTGGGTTAGCCTCAGAAACCATCTCGTCCACAGAAAACCTTTAAAACTTCTGTTTAATCTACTATATGTCAACAAACTGAGCCTACAGCCCAAGCTGCGTCATATATGGTAACTCAATCTGTCTAATTTCACACTTCCTTGAGTTGGCTGTGATCATTGGCAGCCGTAAGGACTCCGTAAAAGCCCTTAAATGCTGCATATGCTCTTGACAGCTGTTCCTATAGATGATTTTGTTGTTTTTATAGACAGTTACTGAAATTAAATTGAATTCTTTATGCTGTAAAAAAGTGAGAGAAAACTTTTCTGGGAAAGAGGGTGATGAGCTTCAAGGCAAAACTCTTAAAGGTATAGTCGAAGGACAGAGGATCTTTTTTGTGAAAAGGAGTTAGCTGAGGTGATTCAGAACTCGCATTAGGATGCCCCTGGATACCTCTCTGTGTTTCCATTAACTGGAAAGAGACCAGTGGGCAGACCTAGAACAGGTTGGAGGTGTTACATATCCCGTCTGGACATTAACGCCTCGGGAAGAAGTGGAGGATGTAGCTGGGGAGAAGGCCGTGTATGAGCAACCTTGCTTAACCTGCTGCGACCAATGATGCATGGAAAATGGATACGGACTTTGTTGGATGGTTCAATTGGGTTGTTCATCTGATGCTCAATTGACTAATACAGTTTATTGCTAATGTATCCTTTATTCAGTGACACTTCTGTTCCTCTTAAGATTTTCTGAAAACAAATCAAGATCATGGCACCAACTTTATTGGGGTATCCTAAACATGACAGTCATCATTTTCAGAACAAATTTAAAGCACACAAAAATGGCTCTATGTGCAAATGTATAATTTTAGTATGGTGCCTGGTGAGGTTGTTGTTGCAAAGTAAGCTGGCTCTCCTGGAGGTGGGCAGGTTATTGCTGTACTCCCCCAGTGTTATTGTATTGTGTTCTTCCTTTGGTCATTATAAAATGCTCAGTTTTGGTTGAGTTCCTGCGGCCTCTCCCTGTGATGTCAAACATAGAGTTACACAGATTGTTATACTGTTTGTGGGGCTCTTAGGTGAATGGCTACTCCTCTCCCTTCTCGCACAGTAATCCAATTTTTAAATTGATCAAGACTGACCACAGATTATGTTCACACCATATAGCATATACTTTCCATTGTAGTATTTCAAAATAGTTAAATTGTATTTATTCTGAGATATTACAATAAATGTAAACATGTGTGGCATTATATCCCCAGTGACATATTCAAATAACACTCTTTTAAACAGTTAAATTGTTCTTCAAACTGAACTGAAATTACCTAGCAAAAGCTGCAAAATCTGTGTAGAACACATTTTCAGCTCTGTGTAACAAACATCACAGTGAATAAATGTTCTGATTAAAAGCCAGATGAAAAGCACAGTTTGCACAGCGTGTCTGTTAAAACAAACACTTTATATTCTGCTACAGAGTCCTGTTTCACACAGGCTTGCATTTAAGCTTGTTGTAATGAACAGCAAATTGCAATACCTCATCATTTAAGAAATTAAGGCGTTCATGTCAAGATCAAACACATGCAGTTTGTACAGAACAAATTCGATGTATTCTATATTCTATATATATATATATGCACTGTAAAAAATAAGCTCATTGCTAAACGAACAACAGAAGCACGGATAGTTATAGAACAAATGTTTTCAAATGAAATCTCTAAAAATGGCTTTCAACATAGCTGCTTAACTGAACTGATTTTATTGGTGTGTGTGTGTGTGTGTGTGGTTTTCATCAGTTCTTCTTATTACTGGACAGTGGGGGTGATGAAGGGCGCGGCCATTATTCCCCTTGGGTTGTTAGCTAGAAGTGGTCTACTCTAGCGGAGATGACAGGTAGTGGACAGAGCCATAGCTCAGTGCTGACTGTCTGGCCAACTGACTGATTAAAGAAATGTGCTGAGTTTACGGTTCGGAGGTTAGAAGTGCAATGTACTTGGGGGACTACTCTGGTTTCATGCTAACAGCAAGTGACCCTGACTGACAAAGCCTTAAAGACAAACCAAAGTGTATTGTTGACTAGATCTGTGCTTTATACCAGTGGTTTTCTGCTATAGTTTGTTTTTGTTTTCACAGTTACACTTCCATATTTCACCGTGGTATATTTAGCTATGTTACCATATGACAATGCTGATAGGGCAGACAGAAAAGTATATTTACCGATTTCATTTTTAAAAACCTCTTAAACCCCCCGGACCCGCCGAAGGGGCTGAAATCACAACATCTGCAAGCAAAAGTGTCTGAGGGCTTCTTAAGATTTAATAAACTAGGAATGTTTCATATCTATGTAATGGGAAGAAACTCACCGAACTGATATTTTTTTTTTCAAACCTCAAAGCTAACACAGAGCCTCTGAATTAGCCACGGGCAAAAACATATTAAGGCCGTTAGCACAGAACTCTAGCTATACCGATCGATATACTTATTGGATCTGCACAAACAAGCTTAGATAACATCCTGAGATTCCACAGATTATAGAAATATAAGGATCCATAATTTCATTTTTATGCAAAAATCGGAGAAGACAAATTAGCTGCTTCCGGTTTTTCTACGCGTCACTATCACTCCTTATTTGGTAACCTGTGTGTGTATGGGGAACCTTCCCTCGATTCCATTGGCTCCGACGGTTAGAAAGAGATGTCAATCATCAAAATCGATCCAAGGGGGGCCAGAGATATGGAAAATCCACCCAAATGACCCCAGAAGTGTTTTTTTTTTTTTTTAAATCTCTCTAAAAAGGTCAAATGTCACTTGTTTTGCATCAATCTTGATACAGGGTACTTATTATATGTTGTACTTTGGATTCCTAATGCTTTTAGTCTACTAACCCATCATCCAAGGGTAGTTTTCACTATAAGTAAAAAATAATCTTTGGACGGACACTATAATTTACAGTTTTTTACTATGTTCAATCTGAATTTTCTTTAACCTGTTGAGCCCCAAGCCTGTTTTTCAGGTTTCAGGCTCGAAAATGACATTCCCACAACAAATGACCATATCTTCCCTTCTAAAAGGGTTACATTAATAATCTTTTTAAAAGAAAATTCAGATTGAACATGGTAAAAAACTGTAAATTATAGTGTCCGTCCAAAAAATATGTTGTACTTATAGTGAAAACTAACCTTGGATGATGGGTTAGTAGACTAAAAGCTTTAGGAATCCAAAGTACAACATAAGTACCCTGTATCAAGATTGATGCAAAACAAGTGGTATTTGACCTTTTTAGACAGATTTAGCAAAAAAAACCTCTTCTGGGGCCATTTGGGTGGATTTTCCATATCTCTGGCCCCCCTTGCTCGATTTTG
>CALSBZ010042302.1:196271-213241 GCA_943591055.1 Gobionotothen gibberifrons | reverse complement strand
AGAATGAATGGGGATATCAAAGTGAATTTCATAGCAGTTAATAAATTATACATAATTATGCATCGAATTTGATTCTCAGTCCTTATCATTTCCAACTGATGTTATGTAATGCATGTTACTGAAAATACCTTCACGTAGAATAGAGCGGGACTGATCTTGATATTAAAGAAACTGAATATTCTTTAATGGACAAATACCAGAAAGTGAGGGCGGATTACACATTAAAAACGTTCAGCCATGTGTTCTATGTCTTAGTTTCAATGCATTTTCCATAAATCTCATAGAGAACATACTGTACATTTAAAATATGTGTTTTCTTTGAGACGATTCCTCAAGTAACTGTACATTGGGAACTGTAAACAAAGTGACATTGATCTTCAACAACACAAAGATAACAACCACAATCAACGCTAATCTACAGGAATATCATACAGCCTTATACATCTTCTGTTGTTTTTGTTTGATTTGTAATACTACAAATTATTACTACAAATTATTCGTGAAAATAGGTGACCAATGTTTGTTTGCTCATACACAAAATATTTCTGTCATTGTTTTTACTAATAGATTCTTTAAGAATTCAATAAATCTCTACCTCATAACTGCAAAAGTTCAAAGCACTATAAATAGCCATGCGTCTGTCTCCACTCAGACTGTTTTACTTCTGAGCATTAGGAAGTCTGTGATTAACAGAGGTCAAAAGCGAAACTGTGACCTTCCTCTGGGAAGTTTCTGCCTCCGAACCTCGGTGAAGATGAAACAGCTTCAACTCTTTTACAGCCAATTATAAAATGGAGACATCATCCATTAAATCTAAAAACTCAGATGTGTCGTTTTTTTTCTAAAAGTTAGTAATAATTAAGTTATCTGTAATATATCATTGTATTTTATTTTTCATTTATATTAATATAAAAACATCATGATTGAGCATGCATTTTAATTGGACAACACTTTTCACTCCGCTTTTTCTGGAGCTTTAGCATAATCATTGATTTTGAGAATTACATAGCATAGCATTATAGCATCACACAGTCTCCCCCTGTCGATAGTCACTTGTTGAAGGGTACTTCCACTTATTCCTATTTTATTTTTCCAAACTTGCTTTGAAATCTTTCAATCATTTAAGAAACAAATGAGGCAGAAAGTCCTTGTTCCATCAGATTTTATACCATTTCCGTTTTTGAGAAATGTCTGCGAATTAATTGTTGATATTAATCAGCACACTGATTGACTGATCTGCACAGATGACATGTATAAAGCAGGGCATGGATAAGTGTGCAGCTGTTTGTCATTTGTTTAGTTTTAAGAGGACAGGTGTTATTATTCAGCAACATTGCATTATATGTACTTAAATGTGATGGGGCTCTCAGAGTATGACATTTACTGTAACACTGCAAAGCACACTCTCTGTCTGCAGTACAGGGTGACATCTCTTAAGTTTGGTGATTGCTTTTACATACATATTAAATTGATACTGGATACAGGTGAAATAAACAAACCTCTTACCCATTCTTCTCTTGCCTTCACTGTTTTTTTTAGCCCATCATCCTTATATTTGTCCGCTGTCCACTTACATTTTTGAGTTCAAACTTTATTTAATTTCACTACATGTATTTTACAACTTGGATTGAACTGTTAGCTTTTACGTTTTTTGTCCTTTTGATAAATAAAATAAAACCCTAATCTGTTATAATTGAACCAATCATCTTTCCAATCAAAAACTATTGTTATTTATTGACTGTCTTGATTTGAAAGGCAGGCTATGTGTTAGTGAAACATAAGAAAAAAAGGGTTGAAATACATGTGATAGCCCTGCTAGCATCTGTGTGCTGCATTTGCTTATTGAATAAATTATCTTCCCCATTAAAAGCATTGGTCAATTATAGACTATCATGACTTAAGGTTTACAGTAGGGATGCTCCAATCGCCAATTCTGGGGCCGATCGCCGGAATCAGTATCGGCCAATACCGATCGCCGATCAGATCGAGTGGGCGGGGCCTAAATGGAAGAGTTAATCTTCCATTTAAAGTGATGTTTGAAACTCAGTTAATGGGGCTCATTCACTGGAGCTTCTACAATCAACTTACTTATTACATTCAAATTATGTACATTATTCAAGTTTACATCAACTTTGGATAATAACACGGGAGAAATGAGCGGAAGCGCTCTCTTTTCCTCTCTCTCTCTCTCTCTCTCTCTCTCTCTCTCTCTCTCTCTCTCTCCCCCCCTCTCTCCCTCTCCTGACAGCCTGTCAGTATCTCATGCAGCTTGCTGATCCAGTAATGAGTGACCCGACAGTGAAGAATAAATATATTTATAACTAGTTTAGCTTGTTCCAGAGGTAGGCTAGATAAAATAGCTAAGTGTGTTAGGTCCTCTTGTGTGTTTCGCTCTGCTCACCGGTCCGGCGGGCGGAGCTGCAGGATTTCTGCTTCACACACGTTGCATACCGCTATTTTACTGTCTTTTTCGGACACCTTAAAATAATGCCAGACCGGTGAAGCCATTTTGGCGAGCTTGTTTTGCCGCGCACAGAGAAAAGTGTCATGTATTTTACGTCATGCGATCGGCTCTCGCGATCGGCATGTTTAGAGAGCACCGATCTATCGGTAGAGAGTGAGTATCGGCCGATCTCGATCGGTGACCGATCGATCGGAGCATACCTTGTTTACAGTAACAGGCAGTGTGTGGTAGTGAAAAATACGATTACAATTATGGTCGAATAGATCTGTAAATAGTGCAGCATTTCCAATAAAACTCCAAAAAAAGTATTGCAAATATGTTTAAAAAAAGGCTTTTCCTACTCGGCTATGGCTCATCTCTGAGTGGCTTTGTCACATTCTAACATGATCACACAAAAATACTAAGATGCTGATATGTTGTTTTGTATCCACATCAAGTTTCAAGGAATCAACAGTATGGCCTCATAATGAAGCTAGATGAAAAGTTAAGTGATGGCCAAAATGCAATTTGTGTTGCGGAGGAAATACATGTGGGCATCAGATGTCATAACATGTTAGCTCGAGGAAAAGTAAAGTGATCAACAACATCAGCTAAGTTGTTGAGATAGGATTTTAGGAATATTTAAGTGGACTGGCTGTCTAACATTTCAATCTAAAACGTAATCTGGGTTGTATTCCATATCCAAAAATATATATGTTCAAGCAGATGATTGGATATGAATTTATTTTTTAGGAGACAGGGTTGCTAACTCTGTGTCATAGTATCACTCAGCATGTTTTCAAACATCCAGGCTTTCATGTCATTATAGAGTCGAGGCAAATTACTGCCTCTCCTCAGTGATCCTTTTTTGACTTTGCAGGGAGCATCTGATTGTCTGACCTGAAAAGTATGCTGTGAGCCAGGAGATAGCAGAGCATTGTGTACGATAATTAGTGGTTCCTTTGCATGTTAGAGTGAATAGAGATCCCAGTTGGCCAGGAGACGGCCAATTAACTTTCTTCTCTTCTTTCTGTTGAGGCCTGCTCAGCTTCTGAGGATATAATTTAGCCCTTCTTTCTCTGGATACAAAGACAGTCAAGTGTGTGTAACTATAATTTACCCTGCTACATTTCTTCGTGCACTGCATGTCAAAAAACAAGCTTTGTATATTCTGTTGTAGGTAATCAAAGCTGATATGGAGATTACAGATAGTTGAAAACTGTTTTTATTGCAGTTTTTTTAATATACAGTATATAAAACAATCACCAGTTAGGTATGTACCCCAGCTTCTGTCATAAAACATACAACAATGGCTTAACAGTCCAAAAGAACCATTTATAGTAGTACAATAAAGAAATAAAGAAAAAAAGCAGGAGAATTAACTAACCATGTCCTCAAACATCCAATTAGAGAATTTCACTTAATTTCATTAAGCAGCAAAATACTCAGTGCCAATGCTATCTGAAGGAATGTTTAATTAACTGCTTCCGGGAATCAACTATAGGCGAAACTAAATGGGGCATTGGACACAAATTATAACTCTTATGGTGAATCAGCATGAAATATTTCACTTTAATTCGAAATCTCCAGCAGATTGATTCATCATTTTGTGAAAAACTGATCAGGAATGTGTCAGTTTGCACATGATAATGAAAAGGACTAATACGTAAGTCTTATGGAGATCTGAATCATAGTCTTCACATTTTATTGTGGTGGGAACAACAACCGCTTACTGAATTAATGATATACTGTATGTTATCTATAAAGGTGAAGACATGTGATGGTCGCCTACTATAATTCCCCTCATCAGATTTGAGTAGAGCTCAACATGCTTATGTCATACATGTGAATGTTAAAGCATCTCATTATCATTAATTAATCATAAATTACAGTCCTATGTCATGGATGAATGTATTGTACGGATTAGAAAACCGTTTTTATAAGTTAAACAATGACTCACTGCAACTTTTCAATTATCCACTGGTGCTTTTTCCTTTTCAGTGTAATCAGTCTTCCTCATCAAGTGCATCTGCAATGCCCTTTTGACCAGTCTGTCTGTTTGTCTGGATCAGTTTCCTGTCTAGGTTTGTGCTGTGTCTATTGGCTCTTTTCACCCAGCACCAGTCTCATTGTTCTATTTACAGCAGGAAGGGAGTAAAAAAAAGCCAGGTTCCACATTTGCATTTTTAAGACCTTTCTTTGTTTTTTTTGGCATGTTTTCTTTTTTAAGTGCTGCATATTTGACTTCAGATAGGTAAGAGGTTTCAATGACAGAGCCCACATACAGCCCTTTTTCCTTACTTCAGTGAAGTGCTTCATCCCTGCATTAACCAACCTCCTGCCAGCAGTTTGCATCCACAAAGGGAAGCCTAGTGAAAAGAAGGCCTGGTGTTATCTGTAGCTCACGTTTTATTCCTTTTTTCTATCTATGAGTATCAGAGATATATCTGTCAGTGATGGTTTCTATCTTTATGCTTTTATGAAGCGTTTGAATAAGAAGGGCATCACTATTGTGTTAATGTGTCAAATGGATGGATGATCAGGCATGTCTTACATCTTACTTTCTATCCACACATATTCTTATACTCTCTACTTGCCTTTAATAAAAAAGCTCTACAGCATATCATCCTTTCATGAAACTGTTCTTTTATGTGTCATCTGGACTCCCACACATATTTACACTAGATACATATTTAGGAACAGCACCAACTGTTTTCAGCAGCAGAATGATTTGCAATTATTTAAGTGAAAAATATTTTCCTCACTAAAAATGTTTCCTGTGCTGCTTTAACAGACTTAAAATATTCCCTGTGACTAGGGATGCTCCGATCGCCAATTTTGGGGGGCGATCGCCGGAATCAGTATCGGCCGATACCGATCGCCGATCCGATCGAGTGGGCGGGGCCTAAATGGAAGATTTAAACATCACTTTAAATCTTCCATTTAAAGTGATTTAAAACTATGGGTTACTTACGTAACCCCAGTTCTCAGAGTAACATGAAGTGAGATGTCTCACTATGGGATGCGCCTCATCCGCGGAGCAAACAGAAGCATCAATCTCATGTACGCCAATCCTGATTGGCAGGTGATCTCGACGTCATCGTCAGGGAATCCACCCCCTATAAGTAGCTTGCGGCACGACGCATGCGTCATTCAAAATAAGCACCTCTTCTCGCTTCACCATAGCAAGGAGGGCCGTCTGGTGAGACATCTCACTTCATGTTACTCTGAGAACTGGGGTTACGTAAGTAACCTATAGTTCTCATTCGTAACACTCCGTTCGATGTCTCACTATGGGATATTGCAGCTCCCGTATTGCCAGACGAGCTTATCTCGAAAATCACCAAACCAACCAGAACTTAACAGGTAGAGCTCTGACTCAGCAGGGCGCCCAGCACTGCTCGGGCCACCCTGGGAGCAGAAACGTCTAGCCTGTAAAGGCGGACAAAAGTGAGCGGCGAGGACCAGCCCGTCGCTGCACAAATGTCTTGGATGGAAACACCCTTGAGCAAACAACCCAGGGTGTAGCCGGACCCCGAGTCGAAAGAGCACGCAACCCGAAGGTGCCTGCAAATCCCGACTCGTATAGGCCAAAGCAATTGTCTCCACCAATCGGTGGGAGAACCGTTGCTTAGTAACGGGCCTGTCCCTGTAAGGGTTAGCCCAGGACACAAAGAGTTGGTCATTATGACACAGAACTCCTTTGATCTGTCCACATAAGTGCATAAGCATGGGCTAGACATAGCAAATTCAACTGCTGTTCCCCGGAGGGACACAGCGGCGAAGAAAATTGCCTCAATGTCAATTGGGGTATCTGACCCAACCACCTTAGGATAAAAGTAGGATTGGGCCTTAGCAACACTCTAGTTTGCCCTGGGGCGAACTAGGTGCGTGAAGGATGCACAGATAGCGCATGAAGTCACTGACTCGCTTGGCGGATGCCCGGGCCAGTAACTGCACTGTCTTCAGTGACAGGTGCTTCATGTCAGCTTCTTCCAGAGGTTCCGATGGGGTACGAGTGAGCCCATCTGAAACCACTGTCAAGTCCCATAAGGACACTGGTGACCTGGAAAACCCTGTGCTTCCAATCAAGTCCTGTGGAAATGATTGGCATTTCCAAACATTTGGACTACCTATGTTGCAAATGTATTATCTTTTTTTTTTACACACGGCATCTATTGCACGTCTGTCCGTCCTGGGAGAGGATAGGTTTCTGCTGCAGGAGCTTTTGACTAATGCCTTGTAGTCTAGTAACAGTACTTCAAAAGTTACTAAGAAATGGTCGGATAAAGCAGGGTTATGCGGTTCGACTAATAGTTGCTCAATTTCAATACCATAAGTCAGAACAAGGTCGAGAGTGTGATTATAGCAGTGGGTTGGTTTATTTACACTCTGACGAAAACCAATATAATCTAATATAGAGTTGCAATGCAATAGTAAGGCTATTTTTTATCATCGTCAACATGAATATTAAAGTCACCTACGATAATTACTTTATCTGTTTTAAGTACCAAAGTTGATAAAAACTCAGAGAATTCTGATAAGAATTCTGAACAAGGACCTGGTGCACGGTACACTGTAACAAATAAGATTGGCTGCAAAGTTTTCCAGGTCGGATGCGTAAGACTAAAAACGAGACTTTCAAAGGAGGTATAATTTAATTTTGGTTTAGTATTGATAAATAAACTTGAGTCAAAGATGGCTGCAACTCCACCTCCTCGGCCTGTGCCTCGGGCAATATGAGTATTGATATGGCTGGGTGCTGACATATTCTTCATGTCTCAACCAAGTTTCAGTGAGACAGCATATATCAATATTATAATCTGATATTAAATCATTTACCAATATAGCTTTAGATGCTAGAGATCTTATGTTTAAGAGACCACATTTAATCTTCCTGTTTTGTTACTGCACTGTAGTAGTTGTTACATTTACTTTTATTAAGTTATTATGTGTGACACCTCTATTAGGTTTTACCTTAAATTGTCCTTGGGCAGACGCACACACCGTTAATATTGGGTATTTTATTGGGTTCGGGATTCCTATGGGTGACTGCCTAGGAGAGAGCGCAGAGAAGCGTGTAAAACTGCGACTCCGCCTCCTAGTCTCAACTCCAGTTTGTCATGGATTAAGTCCACAAAGCCCTGAAATGTTTGCCGAAATGAGATGTGCACCTTCCAAAGTAGGATGAATGCCGTCCCTCTTAATCAGACCAGGTTTTCCCCAGAAGGCTGTCCAATTATTTACGAAGCCCACTCCCAGGACGGACAGACGTGCAATAGATGCCGTGTGTAAAGGTCAAACGTGCACGTGCACGCCCACGCCCAACGGTGCGTTTTAGACCGCACATTGAAAGAACAGCTGACAATGAGCATAATCTTTTTAATGCGAACAGATCTATTGCGGCTCGGCCGCGACACACCCACAGCTGACTCACAACCATTGGATGTAAAGTCCAGTCTGCATATGGTGATACACCTCTGGACAGCAGGACTGTCCCGAGGTTCGTCACAACTGGTGCGTGCCTCGCTCTCGAGGAGAGGAGGCGACCGCAGCACCACAAGATCAGTTTGCGTGCCAGCATGTAACTGGGGAAAACGCAAACCTCCTTAGTGGTTTACATACGATATTGTCGTATTATCCATCCTCACGAGGACATGGTGTCCTCTGAGAGAAGGCATAAGGCGTTTTAGGGTGGGGAACACAGCTAAAACTTTAGGTAATTTACGTGCAACCGTTGGAGGTTCCTGTTTTTCCAGAAACCCCCTTACAGGTCGACCTTTGTAAATACCTCTCCAGCCCGTCAGACATGCGTCCGTGGTGACCGCCCTTTGCGATAAGACAGCACCCATAGGCACGCCCCGTACTAGTTAAAGTCGGGTGCAGCCGATGGCGCAGTGCCATTTACGCATCTCATAGTGACCACTACTCTCCGCGCGCCATGACGCGCTGGGTTTAGTCTGAGGGCAGCTGTCCAGTGCTGAAACTCCCTCAGGGGAAGTACAGTCTGGGCTGGGGACACATGCTCTCTTCTGTGTTTATGATGAAACTCAGGTCGAGCAGGTGTATTACGGGGACATTTGTCCGTGTAATAACCACCTGTTTTGACTGTGCGAGAAGCAACCAGTCGTACAGGTAGGTTGCCAGGCGAATACCCTGTTGTCTTAACGGGGTTATCGCGGCTTCCGTACATCGTACAAACCCTCTTGGACTGAGAACAGACCGAAGAGAAGTGCTCCGTACTCACAACGGACACCCTGAGATGTGAACCACAGATATTCCCTGTGTGGGTAATATGCTGGTATGTGGAAACATGCATCTCCCAGGTCGACTGATGTGAGCCAGTCGTTTCGTCGCACGAGACATATCAAAGATGTGTGAGTGAGCGTTCTGAAGCTGTATCTTTTGAGATATCTGCTCGGAGCTCATCAATCTTAATATTGGCCAAGTTTCGTTCCCTCCCCGTTTGGGAACGGGGAAATACTTGGAATGAAAGCCGCTCTGACTTTGTTCGACGGGCATCACAGATATAGCCTTGTTTTCTAGAGGTGAGAGAATCTTTCTCTCTAGAAAACGGGCTGACTCTCTCCGGGCCTGTGAGTTCAGAATGCCCGAGAAGCGAGGGTGGGGTGACAGTGGGTCGGAGGCCGTAGCCCTGTGTTACTGTCTCAAAACCCCCGGCAGACATTGTGAGCATCTTCCACTGTTTTCTCCTTAGAGTCAGCGGAGATGTCATGTCCCCTGCCCTCAGAGTCTCTGTTTGTCGTGTTTATGGGGTCCTCTAGTGTCTGAGCACAGTGGTACCTCATTTCGACAATCCCCACCGACACTGCGCAAGCGCGTGACGGTGGTGTTTTTACAACCTCAGCCGTCACTGCATCTGCACGTGACGGTGGAGGCTTCACAGCACCAGCCGCCACTGCGTCTGCACGTGACAGTGGTGGCTTCAGAGCCCCAGCCGTCACTGCGTCTGCACGTGACGGTGGTGGCTCCACAGCCCCAGTCGTCACTGCGTCTGCACGTGACGGAGGCGGCTTCAAAACCCCCGACGCCACTGCGCATGCGCGTGGTGGCGGTGGCTTCAAAACCCCTGTCGCCACTGCGCATGCGCGTGGCGAAGGTGCCTTCACAGACCCGTTCTAATGTCCGCCTTTTGAGAGAGGCCGTAGCTGCTCTCAAAAGGGGAACAATAGGCGGACTGTTTATTGGTTTTATTGTTTTTATTGTTTTTTTCTTTCATTTTTTGAGCTGCGCCCTTGGCCTGAGCCTGGATGCGTCAGCGGAAATGTTTTATGCAGAAAAGAAACACAACAATACGTGACAGACATGTGTTTTGTGCACTTGAGGATGGCGTTGAGGCATCTGTCGAGGCAGCAGGAACACATCTGGAGCTGGGGAACGCAGCTCTGTCACAGAGGGGAGAAGAGGGGGCTTCTTCCTTCCCGTCAGGTGGCTGAGGATCTGGGTCGGCTGCGCCTGCACGGCTGCTGCCGGAACCGGAGATCTGCTCGGCCAGCTCGCCCTCGTCTCCTGCCTGGGCTGGGGACTCGGGTCGGGCTGTTGCCTCTGCTGCCTGGGTATGTCAAACCGGGCAGGGTGAGAGGCATTTCGGGCGGGAGGCTGCCGTGAAACCGTTGCAGGTAGCGGCTGGACCCTTCAAGGGAGACAGAGGTGAAGGGCCTCGTCTTCTCTCCTTTTAGACTCACGTCTCCGCTGCAGTGAGACTAGAGCGGAGCCGAAAATGCCCTCGGGAACGATAGGCATGTCCAATACATCCTCCTTTTCCCGGTCTGGGAGGTTGGTCAGGACGAGCCACCTGGCTCTCTCCTGCACCACCATTATGCCCATAATCTTGCCCGTAGCCTGGACCGTGCAGCGCTGCACCCGGAGGCAAATGTCCGTTACCGCTGCGATCTCGTCCCATAAGGCCGGCCCAGACCCGCTCGACAGATCCCCGCAGAGCTCTGCCTGGTAGGCAGTCAGCAGAGAGGAAATGTTGAGAGCTCTGGCGGACAACGCTGCGGCTTTGTAGGCCCGATCAGCCAGCGTGGGCTGCAATCGGTCTGCCTTTACCGGTAGCGTGGGGTTCCTGCTCGGTGCAGTCGCCACCAGCGGCTCGATCGGTGGTATGCGGAGCAGGCCGAGCCTCTCCATACCATCGCAGTCCAGGGAGGAGGCACCCTGGATTGGGGCCTTATTACTGTAGGGACGGTCTCTCCAGGAGACCGACACCTCATCCAGCAACTCCGGAAAAACTGGAAGGAGTTGCCTCTTTCTCCTCGCTGCTTGGGGCACATTTTTCTCCTCGTAGCGGGACCTAGAGGTCTCCTTGGCCATTTCAGGCCATGGAATGTCTAGCCTGGATGCAGCACGTTGACACACGGCCTGCAGGTCCACGCTGAGACAGGGTGAAGCTGGTGTGCTGTCGCCTGGGGGAGCAGCCATCGCTCCCGGCATTGCAGCCTGAGCTGGTGGCGTGAAGATGTCCTCTTCCTGCTCATCCGAGTCGGAGAGTAGGAACTCAGAGGAATCCTCTTCGTTCTCCACGCCTTCCGACTCCAGGATATCATCCGCGAGCGCAGCCATGGTGAGGTCCAGCTGGGAGCCCCAGCTTGGTGTAGCTAGGGGTCCCAATCTCACGTCTCTAGCTGCTACCGAGTTCCAGCCTGACTCAGGGCGAGACTTTGGTTTTGCAGCTGCCACTGTAGATGAGCCCCAGACCGACACAGTACAGGGTTCAATCTTAGCGGTGGGCGCCCTCGTGTCCTGGTAGCCGTCCGGCGCACCAGTGTACACGAGGGGTCCCATGCTCGACAAGCTAGCTTGGCTTGCTAGCCGTCGGCGGAGGCTCTTTCGGGTAAAGCGGGAGCAATGTCCGCACGAGCTGGGGTTGTCAATAGCCTCCTGGGCGTGTTCCAGCCCGAGGCAGGACGAGCAGACCTGGTGTGTGTCTGTGTCTGAAATCTTAAACCCACAGTCGCAGAGCCTAGCAACTGAATTCCCGGCTCCTCTGGTGTGAGGAAGAGAGGCGTCCATCTTGCCTGCCGTGGTGACGGCATGGAGAGGGCCCGCTCTCAGCAGGAAAGTTGCCGAGGAAAAAATCTTACAACTCGTCCTTAGTCCGGAGAATAGCGACGGCGTAGATTTATTTCCAAAAGGGTATTAACTGGTATGTTAATAGCCTTTAATTCCTTTCTTCTCTGGTGTGAGAAGAGAAGAAAACGTCCTCGCCGTCGTGGTGTCGATAGCGAGGGAGACAAGCTAGCAGCGTGGTGTGCTGCTAGCTTGAAGTCAAAACCTTACCTCTCGATTTCCGGAGAAAAAGAAAAAAGGTGAGGTTGAATGTGGTACTAACTGGTATGTTAGTACCGACAGTCTTCTTGCAGAAGTATATATAAAGGTAGCCTGCGAGCGCCCGTCGACCGAAGTTAGCTTGGTTAGCTTGGTTCCGTCTGTGGACTGTGTGAGCTAGCCCGGCTACCGATATAGAGATGTGCTCTGAAGCGAGAAGAGGTGTTTGAATGACGCATGTGTCGTGGCGCAAGCTACTTATAGGGGGTGGATTCCCTGACGATGACGTCGGATCACCTGCCAATCAGGATTGGCGTAAATGAGATTGATGCTTCTGTTTGCTCCGCGGATGAGGCGCATCCCATAGTGAGACATCGAACGGAGTGTTACGAATGAGAACTCAGTTAATCGGGCTCATTCACTGCAGCTTCCACAAACAACAACCAACTTAATTATTACATTCAAATGATGTACATTATTCAAGTTTACATTCACTTTGGATAATAACACGGGAGAAATTAGCGGAAGCGCTCTCTTTTCCTCTCTCCCTCTATCTCTCTCCCCCTCTCTCTCCCTCTCCTGACAGCCTGTCAGTATCTCACGCAGCTCACTGATCCAGTAATGAGTGACCCGACAGTGAATAATAAATATATTTATAACTAGTTTAGCTTGTTCCAGAGGTAGATAAAATAGCGAAGTGTAGGTCTAACTCTTGTGTGTTTCGCTCCGCTCACCGGTCCGGCGGGCGGAGCTGCAGGATTTCTGCTTCACACACATGTTGCATTCCGCTATTTTACTGTCTTTTTCAGACACCTTAAAATAATGCCAGACCGGTGAAGCCATTTTTGCGAGCTTGTTTTGCCGCGCACAGAGAAAAGTGTCATGTATTTTACGTCATGCGATCGGCTCTGGCGATCGGCATGTTTAGAGAGCACCGATCGATCGGTAGAGAGTGAGTATCGGCCGATATCGATCGGTGAGCATCCCTACCTGTGACCCACAGGAACATTTAAAAAAACATTTGCCATTTAATTATTTTTATTTTTAACAGCAAGCAGGAAATATGTTATTTTGAAAATGTTTCCATCACTCAGTTAAAATTCACATGGATGCAAAATAATATATACTTTACAAATACACCCAATGACATGTCATGCACTGAAAATGGTCATTAACATTATTTAAAACTAGTAAATGTGCTGTTGAGGGAAATGGAGATTTGAGGCATGCTGCTGGCAGACATTTTGAAGATGGTGAAGAGAGGCTTAATCAAACTGTCATTGTCACGATGTGTAAGTGAAGCATTATTTTACTTTTTTATGCAATTTGATTTATTTATATTTTAGAAGAAGAAACACGTTATTGTTGCCATCCTAATTCATACCTGTTAATGCTTCCTTGCAATCACAATATTTATTTCAAAAGATGAATACAACTTTTACTTAATATGTTCAAAACATGCAATAATTGAATCACTGTGGGATGTTGGGTTGAGGCGAAGAGAAGTCCAAGGCTGGGACTGGTATTGCTGTTTACTAACAAACCAGATTTACCAAAGTTTGCAATAAAAGCATCTGCCCTTGGAGGATGTTTCTCTGTTCTATCTGTGTGCCTCTTTCAGGCTCAGGGTAGATGAAATGTAATGATTATTTGACATTGTTAATTATAGTGGCGTTCCTTTAAGCCAATGATGTACTGTAATCTCAGTGATGAAGCCTACCAGAACACATCCTGCCTCTGTTTACCTCCCTGGTTAGCCTCTCAAGGTGACAAATGATTGAGTTCAACATCAGTCCTTGGTGACTAATCACTTACAGTTACTGCAGCAACCTGCCTACACCCATCTGTGTGTTTCTGTGATTCTCTGTGTCTCCTAAACACACCTACACACATTCACACACACATTACACTGCTACAACTCCCTCATTAATAGTTTTGAATTCTCATAAGCATTTTTCCTCATCAAACCCTTTACTCCATTTATTTACTGTTTTTCTGTCATGGTCTGACAACCACAAGCTGTTATGAGTACCTTGTTATCTTGTTATACAGTTACGTTTATGAGCCCAGGATAGGATTAGATTAAGACTGTACATAATAGCTCTACGGAATTATTTAGGACGGTTCTATATTTTTCAATATTTTAGGAGACATTCTTATGTCCTAAGTTTTACAGGTACAGTTTAAGACCTACATTTGTAGTGGAATTCTACATTAAATGGTTGGTCCATCCCATGTCCTTAGTAGTATTTCGAGTTGTATGTAGTTTAAGATTTTATACTCTAACATGGACGTCAATGCTTCTTTCCAGATATTTTGGTTACTTTAAATATTCCCCAGTAATGTGTCAACTAATGAGTATTTTACTAAATCAGATGATTTTACTTTCATTATTTGTTGAATTAATTGGTCTGTGATGCTTCTGAATACTCGTAAAAATATCCTTACCAGTTTTCCATTTTCCAAGGTGACAAGCTTAAATGTCTTGTATGTGAGACCAGCAAACCAAAACCACATATATTCATTTACATTAAAAAACGTCCTCACATTTAAGAAGAATCCGTGTATCTACCGTCCAATTGTTTTTCTTTATTAAACACGTAAACGGAAGAGCGTCTGAGAGGCCTTTTTGCTTTTTACCTTACTAAATGGTCAAATGGTGATTGGAGTGAGGGGCGGGGCGGAAGTCACGGAAGTGATTTCAAAACAAAAGCACTCCTTTGCTAAAATCACACTTTGAATCACTGCAGTATCCTGCTGAAGAAACGGTGATTATTATAAACAAGGGGAATTTAGCGATCACAACGAAAACGGCCCAGACACACATTGAGCCCAGAGAATGGATGTTATTAAGGGCTGTAAATACAATAAGCCTCTGTCCAAAATGGACAACATTGTTAGGAGATTTAAACTATAGGCTACAACGATTCTGCACTGCGGTCACTCAGCCGCCTCTCGCGTTTGTTTTTTCAAATCAGCTGCTCTTCATTATTCCTGCTATATTTGTTTCCACACATTCTTAAGGAAACTGACAGTGTTGGACTCGGTTCTAGTTTGACTTCTAACAGAAATCAAATGAAGAACTTTTACTGTGTACTTTGTGAGTAATCCTCTTTCAGAGTCCCCTCCTTAGTACATAATGCATGTTTTTCTGCTATCTTTGATGAATGATAAAAATATAATTTTACCATTAGTTCTTAATGAAATTGATACCGTTTGACTTTGTATTAGCCTACTACTTACAATACATTGAAGTACTTTTAATGTGTATTTTTTGAGAAATTCTCAAAGTCCCCTGAAAATCAAGCCACTTCTGCTAAGTTTGATGAGGGAATTATTTGTTGTTGCCATTAGTTCTTCGTGAGATTGATCCTGTTGGACTCAGTACTAGTGAAACTACCCCCACAAGTACTATGAAGTACTTACTGTTTACTTTTCCAACAATCCTCTGTCAATGTCGCCTCCTGAGAACAAGAATGCATGTTTCTCTGCTATTTTGAATAAGCGTTAAAAAAAACTTTCTTCATGAGACTGATATTGTTCGACAGAGTATTTTAAGAGGATGGTAGACATGATATCAGCAATACTTCCAGTCAGTATTCCGGCAGCAGCATTTTACACCTTAGAAAGTCTTTAGAGACTGGCCTGGATAGCTGGTCTATCCTTCAGCACACTGACACACTCTGTCACTCTGGTTGCCCTCTTATGAAGCTGCTGTCTTTTAATATATGATTATTTCTCAGCCGGTAGTTCGTTCCTCACAGATTCTTCATTCTCATCAGCCTCATCCTTTCATCAGTCCCAGTCAACGCCTCCAGCACACTTCTAGTGTCTGACTCCATATGATATTGTCCTGATGCTGTAAGGGTGATGCCCCATGATCACAAAATGACCCCTCAGAGTCTGAGTGCCAACCTCATATTATGTCTGTCATTAATGTTACATCACCCATTATAACAGTTTGCTTTCCTTTTTCTCTTCTCTTAACTGAATAGTCCTGTCTTTAAGTATAACCCAATGTAAAGTCCTTTTCCTGCACCATTTTAAGGCTTCAAAACAGGCATTTGTACTGTATGTGTTTGGAGAAATGACACAATAAATGGCCAAGAATTGTACTTTATAAACTCTGAATCTTGTGGTGCTTGAAGAAATACAGACTGGCTAAGCCGACCAGGTTATATGCCTTTTTTGGAATATTTAAAACTAGTTATTTAAACAAACCACTATCTGAGGATAATACAAGCAACCATAAAACACCCTTTATCTAGAGAGCCATTGAAGCCCATGAAGAATTTATCCTTCCACAAATATTTTCAACTGCTGTAAGTTAGGGCACTACCTTTGCAGAAAATTAAAAATATTCTTCATTTGCAGTATTTAAAAAAAAAAAGTGTTCAGAAAGACTGCATCAATTATATATATATATATAATATCAATATTTGTATTAACTAACCAAAGTCAATTTAAATAGTAGGCACAAATGGGTTAATTGCCATGCATGTGGTGTTTGATATAGTTTACGTTCAATTTCAACTATTTTAGGCAGAAAAACGTTTATTGACTAAAACTATTTTAATAATTTACTATAATTTAGAAAGGTTTTAGTGAGAAATCATTTCAAAAGTAAACTTTTTTTCATTTTATATTTAAATTTGAAAAGTTTGTATACAACATTATTAATTTATACATTTATGAATCCATTTATTTTTAATGTATTTCCTTGAGGCTGGGGAAGATATATCAGCATGTAATTCAACATGCAAATGTTCTAATGCAAGTAAGTATAAGTATAACATGGAAAAGGAAATAAAATAGGTTTCATAGGAGGATGTGCATTTATTTTCTCTCACCTTGTAATTACACAATCAAACAATGTAATGTAGCTCTGGCCTTCACTCACAAAAAAACATTTTGTTGAATTGGACACATTTTTCAAAGCTCTATTGACTGACATGCAATGACTGGGATTTATGGAAGAATCTGCGAGGAATGAACTAGGAGCAGAGAAATAATCACATTTTAAAAGATAGCAGCTTCATAAGAGGCCAACCAGAGTGTGTCAGTGTGCTGAAGGATATTTGTAACCAGCTACCCAGGCCAGACTCTAAAGACTTTCCAAGGTGTAAAATGCTGCTGCCTGAGTACTGACTGGAAGTTTTGCTGATATCATGTCTACCATCCTCTTAAAAATACTCTGTCCAACAATATCAGTCTCATGAAGAAAGTTTTTTTTTTT
>CALSBZ010042302.1:184335-195871 GCA_943591055.1 Gobionotothen gibberifrons | reverse complement strand
GCAATGGTGTGTGTGTGTGTGTGTGTGTGTGTGTGTGTGTGTGTGTGTGTGTGTGTGTGTGTGTATGTGTGTGTGTGTGTGTGTGTGTGTGTGTGTGTGTGTGTGTGTGTGTGTGTGTGTGTGTGTGTGTGTGTGTGTGTGTGTGTGTGTGTGTGTGTGTGTGTGTGTGTGTGTGTGTGTGTGTGTGTGTGTGTGTGTGTGTGTGTGTTTCTTCTGTTCTAAATCCCTACATCGGCATTCACCTACAAAACGCTTATGAGGCAGAAACAGTGCAGTGAGCGAGCCTCCGGAGTGACAGAAGGTGAATTAGAGAGTGATTAGAGGTGAATTATAATCCACACTCCCATGTGTCTGCCTGTCATCTGTAGGACAGGGCATTTGCAAACTAACGAGAAGAGTGTCAGACAGGCTGCAGCATCGACACGCACAACTCCACAATAGCTGTCCGGCACAAACACATGGTTGCGGCATGTCTTTACAGACAGTCACACACATTCAGACATGAATCTCACGCAGGGCACAAGTGGCTGATCGAGAGTTGTGATTTTTTTAATTTGCAACATGACCCTCTTTGCTTCATGTGGCAGGAGAGCTGAGTGACAGTTGAAACTGAGGGAGAAATACTGCAGTAAAAACCATTGTCTACCAGACAGAGTTTGACCTTTGTGTATATGCTTGCAGGCAGTATACAAATGGAGGCATACAAAGTAACAAATTGTAATTCGCTTTTTGATAAAAAGCCTTAGCTAAATGAGAGCTAATGTAAAATAACCCTCCATCCTCATCTGATGCCTTTTTGTTTAAGATGTTGCAATCATCACACATTCATTTACAGTTGATTCAATACTGGAACCTTTTGTGAGCTACATACAGAATCATTTCTATGAACTTGGGTCTTTCAACGTTTTTCTGAATAATATTCAATGTAATGAATATTGTATTAGAAAAAGTATGGCACAGTTTGGAACTGCCTTTGACAAACTTGAATTGATTTATGTATATCTTCCTCTGTCGGTACAAGATCAGACACAATCATAAAAATGAAAAAGCAACTTCCACTTTTCTAACCACTGATGCCATTTTTCCTTCTTTGCAAGAACTTATACGTCTGACAGACCTTGTTAGCCATTCAATTGAAATGCGTCAAGAACTCAATCTCAATCACAGCTTGGCAAGAATGTAATTGACGCACATCGTTGTTCACATGTCAATTTTTCAATACCATTAATGAGAACCACTGATGCATGTTTCTGGCCTTCAGGGCGGCAGCACAAGGACATTACTGAATAAGTGGCCGGCTGATGCAGTCCCATTTAAAGGAAGGCGTTTATTTGTGTGTTTAACATTATGTGTGATGTACCCTATAGTTGTTAGGGAGAAGCTAATAGCACCATCAGAGACAGCTTCATTATTTACCTTGCCAATTTGTAGTTGTCATCTCAATCATTAGCTAATGCAAGTAGGGTTAGGTACTTGTAAATGTTTCACTCTAAAGTTCTTTGCCATCAAGTCAGTAAAGCTCAGAAAGAAACACACTGCCAGTGTTTGAACTGGATCAAAAAGAAAACTTTTTAAGATAAGGTGGTTTAGAAATAGTGTGTTAACCAGAGAGCATTGGCAAGGTGATTTTGAACTGCCTAATGCTAATGCTAATTCCCGGAAAATATGAGTATTACATTAACGTCCTAGGCAGGGCTGTCATCGGAACCATCTCTCTCCCCTCACCTTTGGGTCCCTGGAGACGGATGTGTGCCGAGAGGTAACGAGGACGTTCAGAATGAGAGGGGCTTTCATTAAGAAGGTAAAATATGAGAGCAATAAAACACTGCACTTAATCTGTCCATTCAAATTAGCACCATTAATCATAATTAATTCGCCACATTATATTTCCCTACTTAATTACATGTGCTACAAAGGTATAATTGCCTTGAAGGATGCATATTGTGATCAATCATCCCCCTGGAGTGGTGAAGAATTTTCTCTGGTCATTAACAACGGTGTGTTTGTCTGAGAGTTGTTGACAAGCTTATGCATGAGGATGCACTTCTGTTTTTAGCACTTGCACAGTAAATGGATATAGGAATATATTAGTTACATATCAGTTTGCTTTTTTCAACAGGATATGTCTATTTCAGGATAAAACTGACAGGTTTTACTCACCAATATGTTGGTTAGAATGTAAGCTAGACAATAGTTCTCTGTTGCACCACAAATATATGTTATATATACAAATTGATTGTTGGAAAATGAACTATTCATCAGCACTGTTGACAATAAAATCACATCAACAGCAAACACATGAGTGTCTTGGGGAAATGGAGGGGGGGAAATCTCGAAGTTAATCAGAAGAGACACAGGTTAAATGAAATGAGTCACAAGTTTTTAATAAGTATTCAGCAAGGACTTGTTACTTCTGATCTTTTGGTATTTGGGATCTTTTTTTACCAATGTGTTCGAAAACAGCAAAATTAAGGTTAAATACTATAAATAGCTCGTAGAGTAGGGGATGATGCTACTGTAAACGTGAAAGTTATTTATCCAGATAAAAGGCTGCTCACACCCATAAACTCTCACATGGTCACGGTCAGCTTTGCCGTTGTGAAACAATCAATCTTGTCCCGCCTTAATCACCCATCAATTTAGCTGCCGCGCTTGTTTTTGAATAAAAGGGACAATGTCAGTGTCCTGTACACAGAGTTCTCCATCAAACAGCCCATTCAAAATGATAAATCAATTAATGAATTGCCCTTTATTAACCTTTTGACATTTGATTAATATCTCATCAACAACGATATCATTTGTCCTTGCACTACGTGGGACCAAACCTGTTTAACTATTCCAGGGAACCAATGCAGTACAAATGCCTTCAGGAAAAGGTTATTGTAATGCTTTGTCAGACGGTTATTATGAAGTCTCTACCATTCTCTTCTGCCAGCAACAGGGTGACCAGACATGCTTTTTAAATTAGGACACCATTTATAAGCTTTTCTCCCTGCAACCAGACTCGGATGCTCCTTGTCCCAACAATAAGATAGGGTACACTTTAATAGTTTCAGACACAACAGTTTGTCTGATTAAAGCAAGGAGTGGTGATGGTGTTTTGTGTTCTTCACACTTAAGACAATGGCCTCCAGTTTGTTGGCAGTAAACTAGCGAAAGAGGGTGATAAGTAAGCACAGTTTTGTCTCTGAGTTTCACACAGACATGGAGCAAACGACCCATTAGTGCTAGCACTGTGGTAATCCTGATGTCAGTGTTACAGAATGTTCTCTCAATTAAATACCTTTTAAAGGATGCCCAGGCTAAGTTGTTTTAATTGAAAACAAATCAAATCCAAAGGCTTATATACAATCAGAGTATGTGTACTAATATTAAAGTTATATAACAAACAACAGATCTAACAAGAGATATGTTATGAAGTACTCACATCTCTAGTGCTGAAGAACTTGAAAAATACATTATTATTTTTCTTTCACATCCAATGTCCTATTACTTGGGTTTATTTAGAGTTCAGATAATTATGTTCGTGGAGGAACACGTTGAAGGGACTTGTCATGAGCGCAGTATGCGTCAGTTTGAGTGAACTGGCCCATACATAAGTCACTGATCACAATAATGGAAAAACTGTAATGCTTTTGTATTTAAGCATGCATAAGATACTGACGATTCTTGAGCACATCTGATGATTAATAATAATAATAATACATTTGATTTATATAGCACACTTTAAAAACAACGTCATCTCAAGGTGCTTCACAAAGCTATAAGGAGAAAATAATAAAACAAATAAAATAAAAAGATATCTAAAGGAGCATATTGAATGAAATATGGTAATATAAAAATAAAAGGTTAAGAGCATAAAAGTTTTAAAATAAAATAAATAAATAAAGTAAATGACAGTCAGTAAAATGCGGTGCGGAACAGGTGGGTATTGAGGCATTTCCTAAAAACTGAGAGTGATGCAGAGGTCCGTATGTTCTCTGGAAGCTGATTCCACAGACGTGGACCCAGGGAGGAGAAAGCACGGTTTCCCATGGTGACCAGTTTTGTCCGGGGGACAGCCAGGAGATTGGGGCTGGCTGACGTGAGTGTGCGTGAGGTATGTGAATGTTTTCTGGTCAGCATTTCCTGTAGGTAGGTGGGGCCAGTGTGGTTGATGGCGTTGAAGACCATTTTGACCAGTCTTTCTGCGTCCGGTTTGGTGAGGGAGTGTCGCATTTTGGAGATGTTCCTCAGGTGGTAGTATGAGGCTTGGCAGACCGTCTTAATGTGTGCTTGGAATGAAAGGGATGAGTCCAGTTTCACACCTAGGCTCATTACAAGTGGGGAGAGGGGAATGGAGTGGCCATTGATGCTGATATGAGGGATATCAGTTGTTTGTGTTTGATGTGGTGTTCCAATCAGACTGGCCTCTGATTTGCTGCTATTCAGTTGGAGGGAGTTGTTGCTCATCCAGTGCTGTATGTGTTCCAGGCATCTTGAGACTTTTGAAAGTGCCAGATGTTCATCCGGGGCAGTTTGGAAATAAATCTGTGTGTCATCGGCATATGTGTGGAAGTTGATGTTATGGCTCCTCGGTATTTGTCCCAGGGGCAACATGTAAATTAAAAAGAGCAGTGGCCCAAGGACTGACCCTTGGGGTACACCAGAGGTGACATATGGCGCATTCACACTGCAGCGCGGAGCTCGCTTTAAGCGTGCCGAACCGTGCAGGGCCTGTTTTTGGTTGCGCTCACACAAGGCCTAGTTCCGCCCCGGGGGGACTTTTTCGTCTTTTTTCTGGCCCGACAAATTTGTGGTTCTATCGAGGCCAACAAGCGGGGCCAACAACCGGGCGGAATATGCTAAACATATTTGACCGTGATTTAATTGTAATACACGTTTCAAAATGATGCCGAAGTAACAACATACTGATACCGGTTAGTACAAATCATTAATTAATGCTTTGACATATTGATAATATTGTCGGCACCGTTGTATGACCATTTTAGACCACTTACATAATGATAATAATAATTCAAGTACATCCTTTCAAACTGCTAGTCACATCCTCATGTAAATGGCAATTTATCGAGGTCAGAAAAGTTATCGAGTTCATTTTTATTTATCGTACGATAAGTCAATTAATTGCTTATCGCGACAGGCCTATGCACACAATAAAACAGTGGAAACAAACATGTGTTTGACTTTCATTAGTGAATGAAACGTTGTGCCCTTTATAGTCTGTGTCCAATATTGTGTATTTGTATATATTGTATATATATCCTATATATATGCTAAGGTCCCGCTACTGACACGATAGCAGTCATTTAGTGCGCATATGTGTTATTAAACCCATGATATCAAAATCTCACTCCAGCCAGGTACCCAAAGTTGGCAACCCTGTATCAGGTCATGATGATGTTACAAAACCAACAGTCTTTACCTGTATTGGCAAATAGGCTGACTTATACACAAAGGGTTATTAGTACATTAGTAATGTATTTTACTGGGTTCTGTGACACATTTGTAGAGCTCAAAGCATAGAAATATAAAAACTATCCAAAAACGGTGTATTAGAAGTTCATTAACAGCTTTTTCATTAGTACCTTACTGCATAACATGTTTTTCTCTTCCAATTTTATATTTAGTAAATCACAAAAGAAACCTGCTGATGTGATCACACGTACTTGGTCTCACAGCTGATTTGGCGTTAAGGCTCAGTCTTTATTCTCATTCTGGAAATGAAAGAGGGATCCGAATCGCTCAGTTTCCCTTTCTATGTGACTAATAACTTTAATCAAGCCAATAACTTAATGCTTTGGTGAACATTAGAGCACGGAGCAATTACTATCTGCTGAGGTGGCTTGTTTTATAACTGAGGTGAGAACAGCAATTCAAGTCACCCAACTACCAGCCATCAATCAGCAGAGGTGAAATGTTTGAACTTCTCCCGTGAAACTGCATGATGACAGTTAAATGAAGGCCAACATGATAGCTGCTATGTGTAATTGAAATTCTCCTTCAGACTAGGCCAGCACAAGAAGTGATCTTGTCAAATACTCATATTTCATTGATTGAAATTGAGAACACGTCCACCATTTTAAGAAACACTCAGAATCTCGTTCATCATCTGTTTCTCTCCTCTACAGTGATCTCTTGTTTTTCTTTTCCTCCTAACAGATGGACAGAAACTCCTTGTTTGTGTCCTGACTTCTAGTTTGGAACTACCTGGATAAGGAAATATAAAACTCTAGTTGTGAATCGTGCTTTAGCTGTGATGGGAATGCAACAGATGGCACTGTGGCCGTCATATCAGCTAGGAGTTATTATACTTCATGCTGTGTGTGACTATATTCTTAAGAAATCAATTGAAAGGTCACCTAACACCACCTATTACTGCCACCATAAACAAGCAACATTTACAAGTAGCAGAAGCTGGCAAGTGGAGATGCAGCTATAGTGCATTTCTTGGCTGACCTGCAGATTCCACTTTTTTCCACTGGCAGATATCTAATTAACAGCCTACATAGTTTTGCATATTTTCTTCAATGATAAATTCTAATTTCATACATTTCGAACATCATATATACATGTTATTTGTATACCAGAGGAGTCAGAACATTTTCGTATCCCTTACTTTGACTAATCACAAAAAACTATTTGTGATTGAATATCTATTCATGACACTGTAAATATGGGTCTTTTATATTATATAGCTTCCACTTCTGTCCCTTGGCCTTGGAGTACAGACCCACACATTCACAGTTACAAACCTAGTGTAGTCCAGGGCTTGATTCTAAAATAAACACACATGTAGAAAACCTATTTGTATAATGAGTTTGGTCTTCTGTTAAATTGTTTTCATTATCCTTGTACAGTACCTGAATGTTTGCACACAGCTTTTCTTCAGAGAGAAATCCTCGACTCTACCTTTCTCTCCTAAAATGATCACAGCTGACCCCCCTGCTCCATCCTTAGCTTTGCTACCACCTCATCTCTTTCATCCCTTTTCCCCCAGCTCACAGCCCAGTAATAATTTCCCCTCTACAATTAATTCCTCGACTGCACCCCCCCTCCTCCTCCCTCCTACCTCTCATCACTGTGGCCCTGTCTCCTCGGGCTCCACGGCTTGATGAAATGAAAACTGTTTCCAACAATTATTCTTCCTCCTTCGGTTATATTCTCTGCTCCACCCACCTCTCCTTCCCCCTCCGAAAAACCTGAACAATTAATGGAGCTCTTCATCAAGCCTTGTGAAAAGCTCCTCACCTTGACAAATTACGACACTCTTGGGGGTAAGCACATTATCAAAACCGCACGTTTGTTTACATAAAAAAATACAGAGTGCATAATTTGAAAGGAGTGAAACTTTCCCCAGGTTTGCAGAATACAGATTTAATTTGAATTTTGCCAACTCATCTGTCTAGGCTGTGATAAAACATGACATGTTTTCCCTACAAAGCTGTTAAGTATGGCCATTTCGAAACGCTTCCACTGAGCAATTTGAAAATGTATTTCACGTGCACTGTCGCTGCAATATTGTTCTTTCGAAGAAAAAAAGACTGTTCTTGAAATATTTCCACTGTCAATGACTAATTTCAAATATAAATATATATATATATATATATATAAAAAGATAGATAAGAGATAGAAATGTGCAGATATAGACACATTTCTCAGCTTGTGGAATAGTATTCCATTACCAGGCTTGGAGTGCTTGAGTTCTTTAAAGGTCCACCTTTTTCCATTTCTTCTTTCTTTCTTTACATCTCCTTTATCTCTGCTTGCATGCTTACAGACAATGGGCCATCATTCTCTTGTGACTGGCATCATGTGTCGGGGGTGTCATGACGATCAATAAACCTCTAAGTTGTGTCTGAGATAGTTGAAAGGACTTTGACTGCATTAACATTAATTGAGTCACTAAGCATTTGGCTATATTCCTTTTTATGGGATGTTTGTGTTGAGGTGTTTATATCTTTTTACTCTGATTAAGTATCTGAATAGTTCCCATGAATAAATCAAATAATTTTTCCATCCCACCTACATTATCTCTGCCTATAGCAAATATACATGAGGTACACATTTCCACTGCATATACCCAGCACTTTCCTCATTGTGCATAAGGAAATGGGTGAGTTGTCACAAAGTACGTGTAGGTGACAAGGTTTCCTACATGCCTTAGGAGAGGAGTGCTGAAACGCCTACCTAGCTCTGCAGAGGATTCCTCCTAATTGAATGCATGGATGGCTGGAGAAATTAATAGAGTTTTGGGGCATACTAAGTATGCATAAGCTCATGCAAATTACACATTTATCCTATAGAATTCTGAGCAAATTATTTTCAAAGTGTGATTAATGGTGTCTGTCAAACACACACACACACACACACACACACACACACACACACACACACACACACACACACACACACAATAACATATAGGCATAACACCTTCTTCAATATTTTAATCGAACTGCCACTTTTTTATTTCCTTGTTCTGTGTTGTTTTGAAAAATATAAAAATGTTCTATGATTGAGGCTGGATGACTTTTCATTTTAATGTCACATTTGAAATAGGAAAAGGGGATATTTTCCAAAAAGAAAAATACACAACTTTAATTATAACTTACCTGACTGACGTTTTCTTAACAAGCTGTAGCAAGTGACATTTTAAGCTAATAGTTGTCATTCAACTCCTGTCAAAAGGATATATTTACACCCAGGGGGCAAAACCCAATTTTTTAGGAAATCAGATATGGAATGTTGTAAAAGATTGTCCACCAGAAATGATATCTCGGACCTTCAAGGATCACAACCTGGGTGGACAACCCGGTCAACTAGCTACTGGAAAGCTACATTGAGGGTCCAAACAATGCAACCCCTATATGAAAAAAAATTCAAAAATTCTGTCTGGATCAGATGCCATCATTCTCTTTCTGATTGAATATCTCTGTGACAGTTCATGGTAAAGACAAACTGAGCCAACCTATTGAAAGAGCAGAAAATAAGCTTTCAGGTGATGCCTTGGTTAAGCCTGTTCTCAATAAGGCCACTAGATGGCGCTGTGGCTTTTTTGTCTCTCCAAAGCGAAATCCATTTCAAGCAATGCACTTGTGGTCCTCTGGATTGTTTGCTGTGTTCAAAATATACTTAAAATATTATTTCTATATAACATATTGAAGGGTTTACATTAATATACACAAGGTTTGCTGCCGATGCTAAGTTGAATTGATTCAATGTTTACAGATTTTCCAGCAAGTGAGAGGATTTTAAGCTAGCTAGCTAGCTAGCCAGCACTGTTACTGTAAGATACAATTATTTAATAATTTGTTGTACAGTATTATTCATTTAATCAATATATATATTTATTATCATTTGATTAAGTGTTTCATGTGTGTGATCTTTTTGTGTGTGCAGTGATGTATGGATCAATACCCTTTAAAACCTTTAAAACCTCTTGAGCCCGATTGCCCCGGTACCGTGGTCAGACGCAGCATCTTGTAAGAAACACCATCCCAGGGCTTGTTAATATTTAAGAACCTATTAATGTGGCATACCCACTTAACGGGAAGAAACTCAGCTAACAGAGGATAATAACCATTTTACCTAATGGACCACAATTCCAACACCAAGCGTCTAAATCAGCACTTAAAGAAAACATGCTAATGCTACATTAGCATAGTCACTACCTACCACTTATTCAACCAGACACATAGTAAATCACTCATTATGATGAACAACAGATTGGGGCTTTGGATCAGTTATGAACGTATGCAGCGTCAGCTAACAGCACAACGTTAGAAGGTCTTGCAGCAGGTTGAACCTGATGGTGTTTACATCCCAGAGACCATGAGGAAAAACAGCGAGATCCCCCATGTGTTTGCCATGGACAATCTGGACTGGAAGAAGAAGACACTGGAGGGTGGGAGTTTGAATGCCACCACTGCAATCATAATTGAAAACCAAAAGATTGTGCAGGTCCAGGAGGGTGCCAGACTCCCCACTTCTACCTCGAATAGAAAGAAGACTGTCTCAGATGTTACTGACCTACCTGCTCCCATGTGACACGTCTCAGCTAAAGACAGGCAGAGGTCCAGGTCAATTGAGCATATTGAGAAGCTAGAGAGTCTGGATACCTCCTCATGGCACAGCTGAAGACCTGTTAATTATGTGGCATCTAGCAAGAATGGTTACAACTTCAGGATTGCTGGATGCTCCTCCAGAAGCAGGACTGCCTGGCTTTTCTGCCTTCTGTGCAGACCTCCACCCACACAGACTGGCCAGTATCATTGGCTATCTTCCTCTCATCCCAGCATCTCTAACTGATCCTGCTGTCCTGAAAGAAGAAATGAAACGGCTGATCAAGACATCGCATGCACTGGGAGACAAGTATACCATTATCATTGGAGATCAGGCTACATATGAACTTGCAGTTGCCATCAGAGACAAGCACAGAGATGAGTTCTGCAATGTAGTCCTGCTGCTGGGGGGATTTCACCAAGCTCATAACTACATGAAGGCTGTTTGCAAGATCATCAGGGATGCAGGTGCAGAGGATATTCTTGTTGCAGCTGGTCTGTTTCAGGAAGGCACTGCCAAGAAGATGTTTGGTGAGAAGGCTGACCACTACCAAACCATGCATGCTCTCAGGATCCTCAGTGAGGCCATGTGGCGCTTGTACTGGCAAGCATTTGAGGGATGTGCAGCAGACAGAGAAACACAACACTGGCAGTCACAAGTAGAACATCTTGTGAATATGTTGTTTGAGAAAGACACCACTGCTACTGAGAAGTTGGTGATCATCCAGATGTCACGTCCACAGATATAAATCCTACAAGAACAGATGATACTTTTCCAGGAATCTTTGCAGTTTTCTGGTTAATCTTTCTGGAGATGTCAGACATTCTCCACAGGTTCATCTACTACCAGCGGGAAGGTTACTGGGCAGGAGATCTCTGTGAATCAGCATGGATACTACCTTACCTCACTGCAGCAGGACACTACAAATATGGGCAGCAGTCTTTGCGTCTGTATTTGTCTGAGATGAAGAAACTGCCAGAGACAGCCCCTGAGGCACATGAAGCACTGATGGCAGGTGCATTTGTTGGAAGAAGAGCAGATGGCAACCACAATGGTGTCCCTCCTGACATGCTTCTGGAGCAGACATATAATGCAGATGCCAAGGAGGCAAGTGGTCTGGATGGCATTATACTCAATCGTGCTGCCAGGATGAAGTGGGTCTACACAAAACCACTCACTGCAGCTATCTCTGCAGAGCTCAAGTCTACGCTGCACCTCCATTCCTCCAGCCCCCACCATGAATCTTGTTGGAGTGGTGTCAACAGGGATGCAGAGATGGTAGTTAAGGTAATGGCAGCAGTAGAGACCAACCCATTCACGACAGCCACATGATCAATATATCTACTAGTGAGTGTGCAGATCCCACAGTCAAGGACAACCTGAGTGTGAAAGCAGTTGGTTTGAAGGCATTGTCAGAGTCACTGTCCAGTGACCAGAAGAAGACAAGTGTTGTAAAGCTAAACACCTTCCA
>CALSBZ010042302.1:155320-179335 GCA_943591055.1 Gobionotothen gibberifrons | reverse complement strand
GGGAGATTCCCAGTCGATCGCGAGATGTGTCTAAAAATAGAACAACAATATTCTGTTTTCTCGTTAATGTCCTATAACATAATCTTCCTGTGCCAGAATAATGCACTTGAACGCATCAAAGCTTTGTGATTGGCCGGCGTGACCCCATGTGTCGGGGCGTGGCTAGTGGGCAGTGGGCAGTGAACTAGTTCGCTGACGTTGTCCGTGTCAACAGGAGTGACAGTCCGCACGCACACAAGACCGCAGTTATGGCAGAAGCAAAAAAGCCCAAAATATATAATTTGCACTCTACAATGCGAGCGTGGCTTTATCGAAGAAGGGTAATTTAGGAGCGGCATTTCAAAACAGTACACAAACGCTACGAGACGGAATTCCCTCCTAATTCGAGTATTTATTTTGTGGTTTATTATTTTAGTTTTCGTTATTTTGTTTATTAGAGATGGAATGACATGGTGATACACACTCGCTAGGTGGTGGCAGTGTAACTAAAAGCTGTTTGCGATCCGCCTTTTATAAAAGAGAAGAAGGCTCCTGAAACTGCTGGTCTGAAACTGCGGGTCTGAAACTGCGGTCTGCGATGCTGCAGCTTCATACTATTGCCTAATTCTGCCCTACGCTCCCAAAAGGTGAGGGACCTGAAAGGGCAGCTAAACGCACAGCAGTCCATTTTCACCAGGCCCAACAACAAGAGCAAGGCTGCTGCCATAGCATCTTATCGTGTCGGTCACGTTCTTGCGAAACACATGAAGTCTTTCAACGACGGCGAAGTTGTGAAAGAAGCATTCCTGGAGGCTGCTGACCCGCTTTTGGTGGACAGTAAAAAATAACGGTAGAATTTCAACAGGTTTTTGATATAATAAAAACTCAAGTTAGATACCGTTATTAATCAGCTGTATGTTTTAGTTTGTTTGAACGTATTCATTATAATTATTGTACAAAATTGTATAAGAATGCAAACATTAAGATCTGTTCTGTTTAAATTGATTATAGTCTATTATCAATTCAGGTTAAGAAACTAGTGTTGCTTGCATCCTATTTTAAAGGCATTTCTTTTTATACAAAAAAAGGGGTTGATTCTATTAATTCTGTCTTTTTTATTGCACTTTGGCAGCAGATTCCTGTGTAGCTTCAGATCTGAGTTGTCTTATTAGTAAGCCTAATTTATACTTTTGCAGCAACACTATTTTTATATAATGGCAAAGAAAGGGTTCAGAGTCTTTTCTTTTTTCCCTGTGTCATATGTGGCAGCACTGTTCAATGTTTCTTGAAAACATTACCCACTGTAGTATGTGACGTGTGAATAAACTCCAACTCTGTATCAACAACATTATTGTGTAACTTCAGTTAAATACTTGTATGTGTGTAGATTAGAAAGAGGTAAGATAAAGGATCTGCAGTATTTTATGAAGTATTAATCGTACAAAGGTCAGTTTTATACAAGTAGAAGTGTGTATTCACCTGGTAGTAGGCTCTCACTAATGGCTACGCCTCTCTATTTGGACTGGTAGATGGCAACTTTAAAAGTAGCTCTCGGTTCAATAAAGGTTGGGCACCCCTGCTGTAGGGGTTGCATTGTTTGGACCCTCAATGTAGCTTTCCAGTAGCTAGTTGACCGGGTTGTCCACCCAGGTTGTGATCCTTGAAGGTCCTAGATATCATTTCTGGTGGACAACCTTTTACAACATTCCATGTCTGATTTCCTAAAAAATTGGGTTTTGCCCTCTGGGTATTAGTTGGTGATGAGTTTATTAATTACATATTTCAAATAATTTGGCCCTATACCCTTCAAAAGGGCAGTCTTTAACAACCTTTTAAAATAATATCCGACTCCAACTGCACTTGGTGATTAATAAGGAGTACATACAGTACTTTATATTTCAGAAGGTGTATTTTTAGTTTTAGAGGGAGGATTCTTTGATAACTTTGAGCAACTGGGTGTCTAAGGACTTGATTAAGCCAATCACAAGAAGACACCTTGTCCTCAACCTTTGTCAGACTCTGTGTTCCCTCGACTCCATTGTCCAATTAATGACTGTTTGACACAATATCCTCTATTTGCTTGTATCCGATGTGCTGTCACTTCTAGCCAGTAGATGTCTGGGCTGTCAATGCTGGGATTATATATTTGTCTCTTGCCTGCTCCAGACATGAAGTCCCAAGACTCCACAGCATTCACATTTAGAGTGAGAGCTTTCATTCTTTATTTTCTTCTACAATGTTATTGCCCCACCAGAGCTAGTTTAGTCAAATTGGAAATTCACTTGAGCTACCACAGTGTATCAGAGAGGCACGTCTTGTGCTTTACAGAAAATGGATGACTGGAGCATTTAGAAGCAGAAAAAGGGAACTGTTAAATTGTCTGTTATTGATTTTTAAAACCAAATTTCTGCAACATTTCATTGAAACGGTTTGTCTTGACAGTTCTTCTGCCTGTTTCCGATGCACTTTATTACCCATCACAAAATACCCCATCTTAATGTTGAAATTCTGTCTATCCGAAAGGACACTGCAGCATTTATTTACAAGCCAGACATTTACTGCCGCTAGTATTCCTTAACAGAAATACTTCAATCATTGTATAGATGGTTCAATGTATTACCCAAGGACAATTTGACAGTACAAATGGCTGTGATTTTGACTTTTCACCTCTCCATTATGGGGTTGTCAGTCTTAATGCTGGGACAACCCGTTCTCGATTAGCTGTTACACTTTATAGCACTACTCTGAGTTTTGTTGCCTTTTCATACAGTGAGAGTAAGTCATTTCTTATGACTTTCTTATTTTTACAACCAATTTAACAGGATGCATGTCTTGGTCAGTTATTCACTCTGCTCCACCAAAACCATCTCTTCATTGACTATACAGAGGGAATTTCTGCCAACAAATGCACGGCATGAGAGGTACAGTATTCACTAGAAAATATGATGTTTTTGCTTGTACAATACTCAAACATGACTTGCCTGATGCCTCATGAGACTCCAGATATCCATACAGATGTTAAGGGCCATATTGTTTTCCTTTGTTGGTATTTTTCAATGTTTTATTTTTGAAACAGGGTTTTACAAAAACTTGTCAAACTCTCATTTCACAAATATTAACCAACCATTATGAGCTTCTAATGCTGCCAAAGACACAGCCAGCACATTTTACAAAAAAAAAAAAATGTAAATTGGGATGCCCTCAGTCATCCCATTAAGAGGTAATATACTCATTAAACTGTATATAAAACGGATTATACTGTTGCCATTACTACTCCCACTACCACTAATATCCTCAAGAGATTAAATTAAAAACCTTGATTTTTACCATCTTGCACTTTCCAAAAAGCTACTGTTCAAATACAAATATTTTGCAGTTTTTGGTACGTTTTTGTCTTTGAAGTGCCACACCGAGTTGCAAACTCAACAGTTGTCCTTACAAATATCAGATAATCCACTTGGCATAGTGTAGATTCAGAGAAACAGGAAGACATTCTACTTTAGCTCTTGAATTTATAGTACAGAGACCATCAATGACTGACTTGCACTGACAGATAAAAGCTGTCATGTCTACAGAGATGAGAACTGAAATAAAATAATATAGTTATGAGAAATGTTTCTGATTTAAAATTGACATTGGACAGCCCCCTGTTGTACTGGTACCTCTGCTCCTCCGTTAGTCTGGGCTTCACATTTAAAGTTGGCATTTCCATTGCTTAATGATGACACTTTAAAGAATGTCTGCCAGTGGCATCAAAATATTTCAAGTCGGTGCCAGAAGATGCTCCTTAACCGTTCACTCTGACAGACACTGTGGTGGCCAGTGTGCTCTTCTTTGCCGTGGTGTGCTGGGGTGGAAATACAAACACTAGGGACACTGGCAGGCTGAACAAGCTTGTGAGGAAGGCTAGCTCTGTAGTTGGATACAACTGGACAATCTGGAGAAGGTGGCAGAGGGGAGTACGAGGAGGAAGCTCGACAGCATCCTAGAGAACCCCTCCCACCCACTCCATGCAGAGCTAGTGAATATGAGGAGTACGTTCAGCCACAGACTCATCCCTCCACAACACAGCACCAAGCGCCTCGGACAGTCCTTTGTGCCTGTAGCCATCAGGCTGCACAACAAGGGGTCAATAATGTAAACAAATAAATAATATAAAATCACTGGACAAATATACACTGTTTCCATAACCCATGTTAATATACTAGTAGTAGACCAAATATGTAGATAGATGTCACTATATGTACAGATGTCCATTTTCACTTGTCACTTGAAACTTGTAACTCATTTCGTACTTCATAATTTATATGACCAAATATGTATATATGCTGACAGTTATTTTACTCTTATTTTTACTCATCTCCTATTTCGTAGTCTTTTATTATTATTATTATCACTATTATTTTTCTTGATTTTATTTTTGATTTTATTAATCTGTGTGAATCTGTGCTGTTTTTCACGCTTACCCTGTTGCTGCTTGTACAACTGAATTTCCCCACGTGGATTAATAAAGGTCCATCTTATCTTATCTTATCTTATATATTGCACACACAAGCAGTCCTTCAGCATGTCAATCACTCGCCTCAGTGGCCATTATGTGGTGTGGTTTGCTTAATTTCAGACATAATGACATTTACAATATCTTGTGTTCAGCATTCTATCATATCATGCTGGGATGATAGCGTACGGTAAGTGGTATGAGATGAAGGTTGATACTTCTGCAGAAAGAGGTCACACTGATTTAAAAGGGTCAACTTACTTTAGGCGGTAAACTCATTCCACTATTTCCTGTGTCTTTGGTATTTATCATTTCCATGCAAGGCACCAATGTGGTAACTTCTAAGTTATGTTGCCATGCACACTATTATAAAGTATTGTATGTGAGCATAGTTTTTCCATGCTTCTGAAATAACACTAATTTATTTCTTTTTATGATTAGTTTTGACACAATAATCACACCTCTTTGTCCCTGAATTCTCCACATGGCAGCGGAAAACCTGCCAGTACATGTAATTATTATCATTTGATATAAATACAAGTTTGAAGGTGTTTATTGACACTTCAGTTATAAAAGTACAATCATGTGGAATGATTTACTGGTACGCTCTATAAAGGCAATCAATAAATGTGAACAAAAAGTTCATAAATAAAACTGTCCAATCAAAATATAAATGCTTTTTCTTAACTCATCTATGATTGCTAGTTAAAAGGGTTTAGTAAAAACAAGACAAAATAATTAAATAAATAATTAGGACAAATGCTGTCGAAATAAATACTCGAAGAAAACGTCACTCTACAATTAATTGTAAATACAATTGTATCTGTGTTTACTGCTGCTTCCAACCATTTTATGTTCAGTAGCTGTAGCTTTGTAACCAAGGGACTCGAAAAAAAGTATGAGGTTTATTGATCCAGTATTAAGCGATATTAACCGTGGACGAAAACAGAAATGTCTCTCTCACACACATCCTTGTAGGTATAATTATAACAACTTAAGAACATATACATTTAAAACATATATATATATATATAAATGTATTAAAGAAAAACAATGAAGATATGATATACAGTATATGCTATAGATATGCTTTGGCATTTGCATATACACACACCAGGAGCCATTCAGGGTGCATTGCCTTACTGAGAGATACATGGAGACAGACTGAGATTTATGCATTTATTTTTGTAATACGTTCCATAATAAAAGTTATTTCTCGATCTTCAAAGGTCTTCTCTTATGCTATTTTTAGGTATATATTATGGGTCTCAGATATATAAAAATATATAAAATATATGTTTTGCTCAAAATACCCAACCGATCATGCATTTTAGACATCCCTCGTATCCCTCTGTTTCAGGTCTGTTATGGCGCTTTTCCACTGCATGGCCTAGCACGGCTTAGTACGGTATGGTTAGGCCTTGGTAAGCCAGGCTCACTTTATGCTGCGTTTCCATTACAGTTTAGTACTGGGGTAGTAACTATAGTAACACAGTGTAGGCGGGGCGATCGGCTGTTGGGCGGGCGGAGCGACGCTGCGTAAAACTGCTGTGACGTCATCTTCAATGCGAACCACAAACCAAAACATCAGCTGTTAGCTGTTAGCACTCAGAGCTCACAGCTCCTCATATCTGTTCAGAAACTATACAAAAGTTAAACAAGTACAAACCACAGACTGTCTGTGTCATGGCGAATACAGTCGCTGGTTTATTTATGTCTGTAGGCCGTTGTTGTGAGTGCGGACGGAGCATATACAACGTTAGCTTAGCCTGATCGATCCGATCTCCATTCAGAAAACACACATTTTAAAAGGTTTTTCGCCTGCCGTCTTGTCTGCAGACTTGTCAAAGCATTAATTTATGGTTTTTACTAACCGGTATCAGTATGTAGTTACTTCGGCATCATTTTGAAACGTGTATTACAATTTAATCACGGTAAAATATATTCATTTTGTTGTAGCCCCCTTGCCAGCGATTCTCTCTGACCATCCAGCAGTCGAGAGTGTTTACATCACTAGTTTAGCATATTCAGCCCGTTTGTTGGCCGGATAAGAACCTCGAATTTTGGAGGGCCAGAAAAAAGGTGAAAAAGTAGCCCTGAGCCGGAACTACCCCTAGTGGAAAAGCAAAAAAAAGCTACGTGCTGCAGTGGAAAAGCACCATTAGAGAACTGCAGGTTCGGGGTCCTTAGCTTGAAAAAAACAAACGATAAAGCTAAATGCTGCCGTGATTAAACGCCATATCATGTTCCAAACCACTTCAAGGAGTATTTATGAAACAGTATGGAGCTCAAATGTATTTTCTCTTGCGGGTTTACTACAAGGTGAGTTCCTTTTTTTATTTCCTGCTTTTTTTACCCATACTCTCTCCAGTACAGCTTAGCTCTGAGTGTTAGCGATGTTTGCTAATGTAAACAAAGACCATATTACGTCCAAAACAGTCGGGCATGGTTTCTGATTGTAATGTTTCTGATAGGGCCGTGGGTCCACATTTCCGATCTGGATCAGCTCCGTTGTAACCCAGTTTTTTGAGATTTGGGTATGGATGAAAAGAGAGTGGGTTTTGTTTTCTGACACTTTGTGAGTTCCCTAGTACACCGGTCAAAAAGTGCATTTTGCATGATAAGTCCCTTATAAAAAAAAAAGCTGTTGACAAAACACTGACACCTGTTCTTAGTAGCTGCATTGACCTTCACCAGGAAGTGACGTTAAGCCAGTTGACATTGAACTGTTAAAATCTACAGTTTTTTTTCCCCAAGCCCTTTTTTTCATTTAGACCTAGAAGCAACTTTCCAAGTTCTCTCTTTAAGAAGATTCCGTAACCTCTGGTGATATACTGTAAAAAGCAGACATCTAAGGAAAGTCTTTGAAGGTCATTTAAAAATAAATGCATTTAAACTCAAGAGTCAGTTGTATTTTAAAGCCAGTCCTCATCAATATTAGGGCTGTGCAATTTAATCGATCCTGCGATATACATCGATATTTTGTTTCCCGAGAAAGTATCGATATTTCAGCCGCGGGTATCGATACATTAAGTCCCATTCAAATCCCCCGTGTTCCGCCTGGCACTCTGCTCGCTGCCCATTCCCCGCCGTTCGCTTTGCATGAAGAGCGATTACGTCAGCCAGCCGAGCCGCTAGTGTCGCTGTAGAGCATTTCTAGATACACAGACGCCGGTGTCTTCTTCTCGCAGTGTTGTTGTCCTCCTCCCGGCGTCCAGTGGCTGATAACAGCTGAGCAGCCGGCGTGTTGTTGTCCTCCTCCCGGCGTCCGGTAGAAGGTGAGCAGCCGCTCTCAGCGTTCGATAAACGCAACGAAAAATGTCCTCTTGAATAACTCCAAAAAAGGCTAGTTTTTGACTATATGTAGAGGCTAAGCCAACGCTTTAAGCCTCTGAGGATCCGCTTTGTGGGTGTAATTGAATTGTAACAAAGTTTGCTGCTGAATAAAAGTCAGAAACAAAGTTTCCAGTTCGAAACAGTCCATTTATTTCCATTTTTACTGGTTTCCATTTTACTTGCTTCTTTCCATCATTCACCACACGATATTACCGTTTACACAATACCTTTTGCATTTGTTTGTAATCCCGTGTGTGTGTTCTCCGTGTGTCGTCCGTGTGTGTGTTCTCCTTGTGTGTGTTCTCCGTGTGTGTGTTTTCTCCGTGTGTGGTCAAAAACTGTATGGCCAACAACAAACATAGGTTCCTACCTTAATACCCACAGTGTTAATTGGCTCCTACAGTTTCAATAAATGAAACTAATTTTCTCACCACATCTTTTGATTCATTTTGTCCAGCATTTGCAAGCTGTAGACTCTCTGTCTAGTCAGAGCCATATACTGTATAATTGATGCTTTCAGTTTTCAGTTGAATTAATTCAATCCAAGTCAATGGAACACTCACAAGATGTCACCAAAATCACACTGTCCCTTTAAAATCTTTCAGAAAAGGATGTAAGTGTATCGAATCGTATCGAATCGTATCGTTGGCTGAATATCGTGATATATATCGTATTGTGAGCTGAATATCGTGTATCGTATCGTATCGTGAGATTAGTGTATCGCTACAGCCCTAATCAATATGACCAAGTGATAACTGTACTCTGCTGATGATTATCATGTAATATAAAAAGAAGCACCAGAAATGCTACTAAATGCACCTTAATGTGAGATTGTTTTAGTCGGTTATTTTAAGCATTACTTCTTCTGATTGAAATATTGGTAGTTTGTTGCTTAAAAAATGCTTGTGTTCCCTCCTGATGGCAACATGTGCTTACACTGATCCTAATATTTACCTTCATTTTAATAAGTTACATTTCTTTAGGGATCAACATCCAGGTTTTACTCCCTCAGGGTTATTCATCGTGTTCAGGTACTGTATCTTTCTTCCCCTCATTCTTTTTTCATCCTTGATTTGAAGTCCCCATTGTCCAGTGTCCTTGTCTTTCTCCTCTGCATCAATACTGGCCTGGTCACTCTCTGTCTCACCTAATTGATTTATATTGCTATCGTCTGCAATGGGTCAGAAAGAACAAATAATTCATTAGGCCAGTCTGAAGGCCATCCAATGTGACTATATAACCTCCAGTATAATAAAGTAATATTGCAATAATTCAAAAGGCTTTGAACATTCAAATTGAATTGTGTAATATGTTTCATACTTATGCAGAGAACATGTAGCACCAGGTTATTAAAACCGCACAAAATATAAATGCAATTATGGAGGAGTTAACCTTCAAGGAGAATCCATCCTCCTTTTATATTTCCAACTATACAGAAATAGAACATCTACTGCTATAGTGGGTAGAAGAACATTTATTTATCTCGGTTAGGAAGCTTAACTAGGCCTAATGAAATTACTTTTCTAGTTTATAAATATTTGGCGGATTTATCTCTTCGACAAAGTTGTAAAGCAAGCATCAAAATAAAATGTGTTTAGCTATCTTATCAGGTAAAGCACATTGTGACTCAAATCAGTAAAGGGAAACTATTGGCAATCAGTCTGATTTCATCAAGAATATATGTAAACACCCCGTACTCTTTTACAGTCAGATCCTTGGAGAGTTATTGTGACAAACTTAAGCCGCTCTAATCAGCCTCCTTCCAGAGCTGATACAGTGTTTGAGTTGCCGCAGCAACAGCAGTAGCGGTAACCTTCATATGAGCGCAGTGCAGATCGCCGGCTTTTAGCTAACCGGTGGGGCACACATACAGGTACTCGGAGGACTCCATTGATAAACAATATCTTTACTTAGCGAAAAGCAAATCAATGTTCTAAGGTATTTTCTTGTACATTTTTATACTGGGGAGACATCTGTTACAAAGGATCTGTTAAATAAGCACACAAGTTCTGTTCGCGTGAATGAATCAGATTTATGTCAGATCTGAATGTGAGAGAGATGAGTGTGTGTGCGTGAGAGAAAAAGCCTGATGATGTGAAGCTTCACACCAAAGATAATCTTAGTAATATGCTGGAGTCTGTGATGTATTGTTGTCTTTTAATCTTGTACTTTTATTAAGGTTCATAATTCAAGAGGAGATTATTTTACATTTCCTTTTGTGTGCGATGCAGCCAGATTTCAGTATTTGAGTACTTGAAAATTCTCTAATTAGAGCCTTGATTTAGTCTAACGTCAAGTAGTGCTTTGATTAAAATACAAAAGGGGCTTGTTGAGAGGAATATGGCCACGGACCCATTAACAATTGACTATTTCAGGGGTTTGAAGTTTGACTTGCAGCTAAAAGCATAGACGCAAAGTGTCAACCATGTCATATAAAAAAAGAAAGCAAAAGGCTTTTTTTCATTGGTTGAATTTATAGTTTTCACTATTTATTCTCCAACAAATTATGTGTAATTGCTGCAGGGGATATGCAACTTCTGCTCTGGCACAGTGTACAAAGGCTTTTTGTTATCACAACCATATTAATATTTCAACAGACCACTCCACATACAGTATAGCATTATCAGTATCATTATGTCTCAAGTTCAATCATTTATTTCATAATCAATTTATGAAGGATGGCAGCACATTTGATTTATTTGTGTTAATCAGTCAAATATTACATGTTTACATTTATTTATATATCTATATATATATATATAGATATATATGTTATTGCTAAATAATGGCAATGACATGTCTAACAGTGTGCAACCATCTTCTACAGTAGGCATATGAAACTGGCCAATTCATCCTCACTGAAAATACATGGCTCTAAAGACGAACCAAAAGCCAACGTATCTGCCTTTTGTTCAAGTAAAATTACATCTCGGGATCGGAGTGCACCTCTATCATGAATAAGCTTTTACATACAATTTCTCATGATACTCTGGCACAGAAGACAGAGGCGTATTAGACAGTAGCAATATCTGTGAGCCGGGCTGCACTTGGCTATCTGTTTTGAAATTGAAAGGCTCTTTTGTATTAAGTACATAGAGAGAAGGCTGGAGCAACAATAAACCCAGCACTTTTAAAACACCGTATCTGTGCGGCAGAGATCTTTTGTATATTGCAGCCTACTAAAAGGTTGTACAGTATGTGTGTGTGTCTGTGGTGAGGCAGTTTTAAGCAGTCCCTCTCTCAAAACACATCAAAGTGAAGCAGAGGCAATGGTAAGGTCTCTGCATCATGCCCGATAAGAGGCAGTTTCCATTAAGTCGCTTTGCCTCTCGGATTAGAGAATAATCTTTCCTTACTCCTCTTAGAATGGTTTCCCTCTTCACCATTCTTCTACTTTTGTGCTGGTGTTTCTGCTTTTGCACTGTTCATTGGTGTGGGGACATCTCTTTTTCCACTCTCCACACTCTTACCTAAAGGCTCTATTAATTTATTGCCGCAATGTGTAGCATGAAACAGATGTCTGAGGGTCGCATTTCTGCAACATATAACATATCACAACTTGAACATGCATGCTCAGACAAACACTGCTTGATTCAGAAGATTTACTCACACAAAGAGACACGACATTAAGGTCACAGTCATCCAGACACAGCGTTTGCTTAAAGGTGACCCTGTGGTTACCAACAGTCATTATGAAGACATTGAGCTATACATGTACAGTGAGACATTGTAGGAGATCCAGTTCAGAGCTCCTCAAAATGCCATAATGGAATGTTAGAAAAATATCTCTCGTCACCGGCTTGACATTCAATATCAGGATTCATGTATTTATTATCCTTGCAAGAATGGAAGTATCACACACAGGGCTGCATGGGACAAATAGTTCCCAGAACAGTGTCCTTGAAATGCCTTATACAAGAGAGGGTGTATCACAGTCACGAGATGCAGAATACCGGTTCAAAGCAGTATTCTGGCCTTAGTTCAGATTAGCTAAGGCCTGCGTTAACAATATGACAGTCATATCTCCATAGGCTGAATCATCATGTTAATCGTTGTAACATAGGGTGCTACTCTGATATTGGAAGAGCATATTCAGTATTTTCCCAACACAATACTTGCCAGTTGCCAGGGCAGGGGTATCCGACTTTCACACAGTGCCACTGATCATGACCTAAGTCGTGCAGTGACCTACCCTTTGATCTCCAGCATTTACATGGTCGCACAATCTAAAGTGCAAGACATGTGTTTATTCATTGTTAATTCATTTTAAATACAATGCCACTAGATCAACAGGAAATATGGTTGGTTAAGCTGATCATGCTTTCATGCAACAATATAAGATAACATTGTTTTTAGTCTCTCAAATATGGAAATGTCCTTCTTTTATTCCGTTTTTACATCATATTAAGCTAAATGTCTTGGTTTTTAGATAAACCAAGAAATGTAAATAATGCGTTTCGACTTTGAAAAAATGCAATGGACATGTTTGGACTCACAATTTATTGACCATGTGAAAAACCAATTAGACATGACGGACACAGCTAGTAGGGATGTAACAATACCAAAACCTCATGGTATAATATCATGAGAACATTATTGTGGTATATATGACTCAATTAAAATGAAGCAGATTTGTCATTTAATGCACTGTATTACATGATAAATCTGACTTGTGCCTTCAAAATGTGTATTCGTAAGCATTGTCTCTGTTATCGTGACCCAGGTATTAATCATATATATTTTTTTATTGAATTAATTATAAAGACATAATATAAAAGGTATCGATCCAATGTGCACCACCTCATTGCTTCAACAGTAAAATTAAGTAGACACAGAAGAATAAAACTCACAGCCAACCTAATTGTTTTCACATGCTGCACCGTCAGTCTTTTCAAATCTGCAAAGAAGCAGTCACTAAAGATGATAAGATCATTATCTTTATGTCTTTAATTCATTTAACCTGCATGGCTCATTTGTGAAACATATCACCCATAGTGATGAGATGTTCGGTTTCATTGGAGAATTGGACATATCAAAGTTGATTACCTTAAAGGCCTTTTTATTTTCAGCATGAGATAAGAAAGCCTTCAAAGTTTATAGAGTGAGAAGAATGCCATGCATTGCATAGTTATTTTCAGTCAGTGTTTCAAATGTACTTCATTCAGGTTATCTCAAGGAGGTGAATTCTGCAACACCTTTTTGTAAATGAGGACAAACGAAGACAGCACATGTTTATATAACTCTCAATTTAAGTCGAAGAAAAGTCAGCACATGCTGTTACTAAATACCATAGTTATGACAAACCAGCCATGATGAAAATGTCATAGGTTAAATAATAATGTTCTTCCTGAGAGCAGCTCCTGTTGTATTCAAATGTCCTTAATGCAGGATGATGACTGCATATGAGCCCAAGGCTTTTTAGACTTTGGAAGCACTGAAACCATTACAAAGATATTTCACCAATTTGGAGAAAAAGCTTAATATTACACAGACAAAATATTTCACACATTTCAAGCATTATAGCTTTTATACAAAATGTCTTCAAGTGAGGTGAAAACTTTCACTGCATTGCCTTTCTCTCCATTCAATATGAAGTCAGTATGAAGCGCCTGCTGCTCCCTCCAACATGACTCACCATCTTAATGCAGCATGCACAGTACATCCTGTCCTGTACTTTATGTACTGTATAGTATGAGCAATGAGTCACTGCCCCTAAAAGGCATTATTTCTAACATTACATTACATTGCATTTAGCTGACGCTTTTATCCAAAGCGACTTACAATAAGTGCATTCGAACAAGAAGATACAAACTTGAAGAAAACAGAATCATATCAGGTTTCATGGAGCCAACACAATTCAAGTGCTACTCAACTGGCTTTAGATAAGCCAGTCCTTTGTTAGTATATAAGTGCTTTGTTAGTAATTTTATTGCTCAAAGTTGAGTCGAAAGAGATGAGTTTTCAGTCTGTGCCGGAAGATGTGTAAGCTTTCTGCTGTCCTGATGTCAATGGGGAGCTCATTCCACCATTTTGGAGGAAGGATAGCAAACCGACGTGTTTTTGCTGATGGGAACTTGGGTCCCCCTCGCAGTGCGGGTGCAGTGAGCTGTTTGGCCGATGCAGAGCGGAGTGCACGTGCTGGGGTGTACAGTTTAACCATGTCCTGGATGTAGGAAGGGCCAGATCCATTCGCAGCATGGTACGCAAGTACCAGTGTCTTGAAGTGGATTCTAGCAGTTACTGGAAGCCAGTGAAGGGAGTGGAGGAGCGGCGTGGTGTGGGAAAATCTAGGAAGGTTGAAGACCAGACGAGCCGCTGCATTCTGGATGAGCTGCAGAGGTCAGATGGCACATACAGGTCCTACAGACCTAACAAATAATAAAGTCTATCTAAACTGAGCTGAACTTTTTTTTAATGTTGCTTGTAATGTAATATTCAAGTAATGAACATGAGTGTTTTAAAATTCTTTTTTTCCAGTCTGTCTTATTTATATTATCACTATTATTAACAACAAATTAAATACTTACTGCGACATACTGCAATATACTGAACTCGGCTCATAAACTACTTGAGGTATCCACTGTTGAATTAATCTGTTATCCTTATACAGTACATTTACATTTTAAATCTTTAATCTCCTGGAGATCAGGTTCATTATGGTAAGGAGGGCTGAAATTAACCTTTGGAATTGAGCGTGTGGATATATAAGCAGGGGTGCAACTATTTTCTCTTAATCCTAAATGACCGTTTAACGTTTTTTAGTTAACGCTGGATAAACTAATGCCTATTTACACATCTAGCGGCTGTAGCATAGTCATCCGGAGTGCTTATCCATCTCAAAGCAGAGAGAATAGAGTGAAAGTGTCAACCTAATGAATAAGTTGAGACCAATGAAACCAAAAAAAAGAGCTGAAAGACACTGAAATAGTCGGTCAAGTTGAGAGTAGCTGCCTACTGTAGTTTTACAATACAGTAAGTCGTCATATAACAATTGTATAACATTTTAATATAACATTTTGTTGATAAGTGCAGCTTTAACATTTAAAATAAAGCACACAGCACTGCTCATAGTAGCGTGATCGATAAGAGCAGCATCTTTTGGATGTTGGGAAAGGAGTCTGGCTGGGCCACTTGTGTTAACAATGTTGAACATTTCAAACATTTTCCGACTTGCTGTCAAAGTGCATCAATTCCCTCACAAGACACTGGTGCAACACATCTGAAAGACTGTTATGTTTGTTACATCAGAATGATTGTTCTATATGTGACTTCACTGCTCTCCTGTGGCCATGTACCGTGTAAAGATCAAAAGTAACATGAACCGTCATGAATTTAGCCTCCTGGGTCAGTGTATGTTTTGGTCATTGGATTTTCTTTTCACAAATATATATTTAAAAACAAAAAACTACTGGATATTTAATTTTTGTTTTAAAATTGAAATACAAGTCGTTTTTCTTTATCATGATCAAAAAGGGATTTACTAAACTTAAAAAACGGGATGAAAACAGAAACAAAAAAACTACTATTTTCAGAGTAACATGAAGTGAGATGTCTCACTATGGGATGCGCCTCATCCGCGGAGCAAACAGAAGCATCAATCTCATTACGCCAATCCTGATTGGCAGGTGATCTTGACGTCATCGTCAGGGAATCCACCCCCTATAAGTAGCTTGCGCCACGACGCATGCGTCATTCAAAATAAGCACCTCTTCTCGCTTCACCATAGCAAGGAGGGCCATCTGGTGAGACATCTCACTTTATGTTACTCTGAGAACTGGGGTTACGTAAGTAACCTATAGTTCTCATTTGTAACACTCCGTTCAATGTCTCACTATGGGATATTGTAGCTCCCGTATTGCCAGACGAGCTTATCTCGAAAATCACCAAACCAACCAGAGCTTAACAGGTAGAGCTCTGACTCAGCAGGGCGCCCAGCACTGCTCGGGCCACACTGGGAGCAGAAACGTCTAGCCTGTAAAGGCGGACAAAAGTGAGCGGCGAGGACCAGCCCGTCGCTGCACAAATGTCTTGGATGGAAACACCCTTGAGCAAACAACCCAGGGTGTAGCCAGACCCCGAGTCTAAAGAGCACGCAACCCGAAGGTGCCCGCAATTTCCAACTCGTATAGGCCAAAGCAATTGTCGGAAGTTGAAGGATGCACAGATAGTGCATGAAGTCACTGACTCGCTTGGCGGATGCCAGGGCCAGTAACTGCACTGTCTTCAGTGACAGGTGCTTCATGTCAGCTTCTTCCAGAGGTTCAAATGGGGTACGAGCGAACCCATCTGAGACCACTGTCAAGTCCCATAAGGACACTAGTGACCTGGAAAACTCTGTGCTTCCAATTAAGTCCTGTGGAAATGATAGAATTACTCCACCAGGACATTGAAAAGAGGTGTGTCCTTTTTTTAAAGACATAATTCCTCCACACCCTCCACTTTCGGTCATAACGAGACCCAGTGGAGGAAGCTTTCGCGCTCTGAATAGTGCTCATCACCTTGCGGGAGACCCACTGTATTCAGATTGTACCACTCACGGGTCAGGTCCTTAGGACGAGACACCCCGGGTGTGGGCGAAAAAATCGGGGGGGGAAACCGTCACGGCTGACCGCACAGCCACTGATAAATCTCCTCCTGCCAGTACATTACAGGCCAGTGCGGAACTATCAGGATTAATGCGTGGTGCTGTTCTCTCACTCAGAGATGGGTTATCAGAGCCAGGGGTGGGAATGCACACGGGGGAACCGGAGGTCAAACGTGCACGAGCACGCCCACGCCCAACGGTGCGTTTTAGACCACGCATTGAAAGAACAGCTGACAATGAGCATAATCTTTTTAATGCGAACAGATCTATCGCGGCTCGGCCGGAGACCGTAGCCCCGTGTTATTGTCTTAAAACCCCCAGCAGACATTGTGAGCATCTTCCACTGTTTTCTCCTTAGAGTCAGCGGAGATGTCACGTCTCCTGCCCTCAGAGTCTCTGTTTGTCGTGTTTATGGGGTCCTCTAGTGTCTGAACACAGTGGTACCTCATTTCGACAATCCCCACCGACACTGCGCATGCGCGTGACGGTGGTGTTTTTACAACCTCAGCCGTCACTGCGCCTGCACGTGACGGTGGAGGCTTCACAGCACCAGCCGCCACTGCGTCTGCACGTGACAGTGGTGGCTTCAAAAACCCCAGCCGTCACTGCGTCTGCACGTGACGGTGGCGGCTTCAAAAACCCCAGCCGTCACTGTGCCTGCACGTGACGGTGGTGGCTTCATAGCCCCAGTCGCCACTGCGTCTACACGTGACGGTGGCGGCTTCAAAACCCCAGAGGTGCCTTCACAGACCCGTCCAATGTCCGCCTTTTGAGAGAGGCTGTAGCTGCTCTCAAAAGGGGAACAATAGGCGGACTGTTCATTGGTTTTGTTGTTTTTATAGTTTTTTCTTTCATTTTTTGAGCTGCGCCCTCGGCCTGAGCCTGGATGCGTCAGCGGAAATGCTTTATAGAGAAAAACACAACAATAATGTGACAATCATGTGTTTTGTGCACTTGAGGATGGCGTTGAGGCATCTCTCGAGGCAGCAGAAACACATTTGGAGCTGGGGAACGCAGCTCTGTCACAGAGGGGAGAAGAGGAGGCTGTCAGGCTGCCCGCTTCTTTCTTCCCGTCAGGTGGCTGAGGATCTGGGTCGGCTGCGCCTGCACAGTCCAGGGAGAAGGCACCCTGGATTGGGGCCTTATTGCTGAAGGGACAGTCTCTCCAGGAGACCGACACCTCGTCCAGCAACTCCGGGAAGACTGGAAGGAGTTGCCTCTTTCTCCTCGCTGCTTGGGGTAGCTTCCCCTCGTAGCTGGACCTAGAGGTCTCCTTGGCCATTTCAGGCCATGGGATGTCTAGCCTGGACGCGGCACGTTGACACACGGCCTGCAGGTCCACGCTCAGACAGGGCGAAGCTGGTGTGCTATAGCCCGGGGGAGCAGCCATCGCTCCCAGCATTGCAGCTGGAGCTGATGGCGTGAAGATATCGTCTTCCTGCTCATCCGAGTCAGAGAGTTGGAACTCAGAGGCACCCTCTTCGTTCTCCACGCATTCTGACTCCAGGATATCATCCGTCAGTGCGGCCATGGTGAGGTCCAGCCGGTCTTCCTAGTCTTTTAATTCCTTTCTTCTCTGGTGTGAGAAGAAAAGAAAAAAGCGTCCTCGCTAACGTGGTGTCGGTAGCGAGGAAGGTAAGCTAGCAACCGGTGTGCTGCTAGCTTGTAAGCTAGCCACCGGTGTGCTGCTAGCTTGAAACAAAACCTTACCTTTTCGATTTCCGGAGAAAAAAGAAAAAGGGTGAGGTCGCTAACTGGTATGTTAGTACCGACAGTCTTCTCGTAGAAGAATATATAAAGGTAGCCTGCGAGCGCCCGTCGACCGAAGTTAGCTTGGTTAGCTTGGTTCCGTTTGTGGACTGTGTGAGCTCGCCCGGCTGCCGATATAGAGATGTGCTCTGAAGCGAGAAGAGGTGTTTGAATGATGCATGCGTCGTGGCGCAAGCTACTTATAGTAGACCCTCCAGAAAAACGCGATTCTGCGATCGCAGAATTTACCGCATAATCAGCAAAATGACGCAGATTTTTAAAAAGCCGCATATTCATCAAAAGCCCGCATAATCCCCGCATTTTTCCACACAAAGTTGAGAAGAACAAAAAAAACTCGTCTTGACATGAAGTAGTGATGACGTCATCAGCTCGCGCATCACAGAAGGTAAACAACACCGCAGGGTGAACGTGGACGAACATTTCTGCTAAAGACCGGGCAAAGCAGTACCCCGATGTCTTGCACGAAAGTGAGGGGAAACTATTCTGCATTCCGTGCAACTGTGTGTTGGAGCATAAGAGAAAATCGACGGTGACGACCCACTTCGATTCAGTCAAACATTCGAAAATGCTTTCTGCTGCTGCGGACAAGAAAGCCAAACAACCTCCAAAACCCTTTCGAGGGCTACAAGAAACGAGGTGAGTAGCCTACAAGATTGAAGCTGGTCAGATAACGAACGAGTAAATGAAAACAGAATGAGGCGGAGAAGCGTGTGTGTGTGTGTGTGTGTGTGTGTGTGTGAGTGAGAGAGAGTGTGATTAAAATAGCCCAATTGCTTTTACAATAAATAAACATTGAATGTGTTAAATTGAATAGTAAAGGGGTTTAACGTTAGTGGCAGGTTGTGTGTGAGAGAGAATAAATAAGACAGCCCAATATTTAAAAATAAATCTATTCTTTTTTTCCGCACATTTAGCATATTTCGCAACTTTCCGCATATTTCACAACTTTCCGCAATTTCACCGCATAAAATCACATAAAAACCCCGCATGTTTAATCGCATAATCATGGATTTTAGCCCGCATAATCAAGGAATTTAGCCCGCATAATCAAGGATTTTTGCCCGCGTTTTTCTGGAGGGTCTATTATAGGGGGTGGATTCCCTGACGATGACGTCGAGATCACCTGCCAATCAGGATTGGCGTGAATAAGATTGATGCTTCTGTTTGCTCCGCGGATGAGGCGCATCCCATAGTGAGACATCGAACGGAGTGTTACGAATGAGAACTACCGGTTTTTCATATTCTGCTACCGGAAGTTACCTTACAAAATAAGAGTGCAGGTGAGGTCAGAATATGTGTATCTACGGTCCATTTGTTTTTCTTTATTAAACAAGTAAACGGAAGAGCGTCTGCGAGGCGTTTTTGCTTTTTGCTTTTTACCTTACTAACCTTACCTTACCTTACTAGGGCCAAACTATTCTACAATTTAGGATTTTCCAGAGAGGGCTATTTGTGAATATACGACCCTCTGGAGCGTTTGCAATCAACGGGAGCATCAGCCCATATGCCGCAAATAGTTTTTTCTTACACGACCACTAGAGGTGCTAAACTTTAAAACGTGACAATAGGTCGTAATAAGCTGCTGAACAATCGACCTATTTGGTCGTTTTTCGACAGGCTGATATTTATGCAATTATCTGTGAGCTCCATGACGTGCCTAACACTTCCCCTTAGCTGTTGCAAAATTACTTTAGCTCTAGGCCTCAACTGGCTTGTTGCTTTTTTTAAACACACTTTTTTAAACAGCTTCTATGTAAACCTGTCAAGGTTTTCCTAAACAAACCTATACTAACAACAACTTAAATCATTCATTGATCAAATAAACCTTCTTCCGCAAAGCAATATAGTTCTTCAGCCACAGCAGAATGGTTGCAAAGCAAGACGGAGATGCAGCCACACATAGACGTTTTGGAGCTTGTGTAAAGATTGGGTTTGTTATTAATTAACAAACAGGTGCAGGCTTTCTAGTATACCTATTAGCAGTGCACGTTGCTTCTATTTCAGTTGCCATAACGTGTCACATTGAATAATGCCAATAATGTCAGTTCAGTCAGACAACTCACGTGTTTCTTTATATGTTTATTAGAAGCAGCATATAGTTTGAGTTTAGGCTAGGCTAGGCTCGGGACTCATCACTCCACAGATTTACAAAGAACATTGAGTGATGATTAGATAACTATCCCCCAGAGCCTACAGGTGGAAACTGCAATGGAAGCTGGGGTGGTGGTGGGGCAGGCGAGCAGCAGCAACATGAAACACAGCAGCAGTAGCAACGTGAACGCAGCAGAAGGGCACGAACGCAGCAACGGCAGCGGCAGCAGCAGCATTAGTGAGGCAGAGGCATGAAGACCTGGCAGCTTAAATAGAGTGGCATGTTTAGGAGAATGTGTTTGGTTGGTTGTAAGAGGGACGAGGTGCGTCACGTGTTAATGTATAATTGGTGCTCAAGTTGACTGCCTGCACTAGCTCTCAGGCTTCGCCCCATTTTGCATAAAATCCTACACTTGTACACAGGATCAGATCAACACAACCGTGAATTGACCTTACCTACTCAAACTAAAAGGCTATTGTGAAATGTTCTCAACAGTTTCCCTTAAAACTCAATGCATTTAAATGTGTCAGTCCCAGCCTGTCCTCCTACAAAAAACGACCAAATAGGTCGATTGTTTAAGCAGCTTAGATTACGACATTACGACCCATAGCCACGTTTTAACGTGTAGCCCCTAGTGGTTGTGTAAGAAACAACATGCTCCCGTTTATTCGTTTATTCACAAATAACCCTCTCTGGAAAATCGTAGAATAGTTTGGCCATTAAAATGCTTTTTGATAAGATTTCTAGCGAGAAGTGTATATTGTACTCTTAGAATCCACGTCCAGTGGATGTGTAGGATCTAGTTTGATAGATATTTACAAAGATGAGGATAACGTGTATGCAGGTTCCATGTAAAGTTAGCGTGGGTGAAAACAGCTTTTCCGGTCTCGAAGTTTTCATATCAAAACCGGATATATTCCCCTCACTGTCAAATGATTACACAGTGATATCTGCATTACTCATCCACTAAAATCATCAGTTTATTCTTGTTAATTACACGATATTGATTGGTTTAAATTGTGTACAATGCTTTTGTGTTTTTAACCTTCGATTCAGAGAAACAAATAGTGTTTTAGGAGTTTTTTTAACACTACAGTTTCCCAAGACACTACACTACCCAGAATCCCCAGCTATCGTTTGGGACTACAACATCCACCTTGCTTTACAAACCCCGTGGTTAGTCATCAAGCCCTGTGATTGGATGTTGGAGTGGCAGTGCGACAAGGTTACGCTGAGCGTCAACAGCTCTTTGAAATGGAATGGAACCACGGCAGACTTTCCAAAACTGGAATTGGACGGGTCCAGCCCATACATCCATGGTCCAACCCCGCCCCCCCCCCAGAACTACACCTGCTGGCTATTGTATTTCCCACAATTAGAAGTTGCCAGTATTAAACTGTGTACACCCTGGAGGTTTAGGGGATACGAAACACAGTGGTGTTATCAAATTTAAAACATATAATTAATAAATCGGTGAATTAATATACCCACATGACAGCTAAGGTCAGAAGAGCTTTATTTAACAGCTGGTATTATGTCTGTGACCCATCCTGTTGTTCATTGATAAGGCTGAAACATGCACTTGTCAAGGTTCAGAGGCACATTTTGCAAATATGGCATCGATCATCTTAAGATAAGAGAAGATAAGATATACTTTATTGATCCCAAGTTGGGAAATGTTTTTGTTACAGCAGCATACTACTTTGTTCTACTCCACTACAATTCAGAGGTTAACCTGGTATTTTTACTCCACTACATTTATTTTAGTTACTTTTCAGATTCTGATTAATGATGTGAAATATAAACAACCCTTAAATCAGACTTTAGTTACACCTGAGTCAAATTCAGGGTGATTGTCAAGTGCCAAAATAAACTATGCAATATATTGGACGTTAAGTACTTTGTCAGACTTCATATTTATCTGTGGATAACCCCAACGTTTTTTTTCTTATTCAAAAGAAGACCTTGACTTAAAGTAATCTTTAATGTTTAAATAAAGCATTATTAGTTTGTCTGTTTTGCACATCCTCCTGTTAATATCTTTGGACGTCCTGCACTAAACTGTTTTATTGTAGAGATCACTACAGTATCTTCTTGATATTTTCAATTTTGTATGTAGGCTACTCTTAATATTTAAATGTTTTCATCAAATAAAACGTATTCAACATCAAAATTCAATAACGTGCTTTAACCACCAGGCGGCGCGTGTTAAAAAAAACAGTGGTGTAGTTAATAAAACATAATAATATCAGACATAATATGACTATTAACTTTATTGTGAAATTAAAACAGAACGGTAAAGGAAAATATAGTTTCAGTCTCTCGATTTGAAGCTTATGCATTGTACCATGAACCTGTATAGACCTGTAACAGTCAACTTCATGAGGAGTTGGAAAGGTAGTAAATAATATCTTTAAAAACTACAAAAAAATCCCTTTCTGCAGCTGTGCACCATTATGGTGTAAATATAACCTATATACCAATTGGATCAAATATAAAAGTCAGCCGAATTAGTGTTGATACCATAAGGAGACGTATTGTGTGAAAAGAAATGGAAGATGTTGTTTAATTGCTAATATATTTATGATGCACGTCACGTATTCAGTTTTGGCGGCATTTCTTACAGTTTGTCAAAGGGTCTTCTGATCAGGGGCCGTATTCACAAAGGATCTTAAGGCTAAAAGTAGCTCCTAACTGGCGAATTTAGGAGAAACTCCTAAACATAATGGGCGTGTCAGTCTTACATTTAGGACTCCTAATTTTTTTCACTAAGAGCAATTCACAAAGTATTTTAGGCTTAAAAGTAGCACCTAAGTTTAGGAGAGCTTAAAAGTCCTCGAGAGGACTCCTAACTCAGTAAGACCTATTCACAAAAACTCAGAAGAGGAAGAGCTGTGTGATGTGATGCTGCAGCTGGACTTTCATCTTGATTTCTCCTGTGGGGAAGATATATATATAATTTGTAACACATTTTTGGGAAGCGGGTTGAACAGTTGCACATTGTAATTCTTCTGTAAATATTAAACAGAAAGGTTTTTCATGTAGCCTATTGCAATTATTGCATGCATACCCCTCAATCTCCTTTTTCACGGGGGGGTGCGAGTGACTTCTCCGACCGGCCCACCTCGGTCCACTAGTAAATCGTCAGCGGGGGGGGGCGGGCGAGTGACTAATCCGACCGGCCCACCTCGGTCCACCTTTCGCTTGCGTTTAACTTTGTCTTCACTTTCATTCATCATGATAGGGGGACTTGAACGGCGGTATGGGCTGTTATTGAAAGTGTTTAAGTGCTGGAAATATGCTCATTGGATAATAGTTTGCAGGGTGCTTTTAATTGCCTCCTTGATTTAATGCAATTTACGTATTTTTATTGTTTGCTCTCTCTCTTTAACGTGCATATACAACGTCATTATCGTGGTCTGCAAAAACTTGTCATCATGCGTGTATTCTGCTAACTGCACTGTCCATAACTATTTGATAGGAATACATTTCTAGCCGAGGCTATTTCCTTGTTTTTCGGTGATTTAGTGGGCTCGTTTGTGGGATGTTGCGGATGAGTTTCACCGAGACCGCCTGCTCTGAAGAACCAATCACCGTACTGACCGCTTCGAAACTCATGCACGAGAATCAACGTCAGTAGTAATAAACATGCGGCATCACTCAAAAAAGTGACAGGCAGTGTGACAGGTCACACCTCCTACTACTTATGTTATGCTAATGAGCTAAGTCCCGCCTCCCGATGTGTATTCACATGTA
>CALSBZ010042302.1:98376-113242 GCA_943591055.1 Gobionotothen gibberifrons | reverse complement strand
TCTGCTTTCTGCACGGACCTCACAGCTGTTCTCACTGTAAACATCGCAACGCGATGAAAGCAGTTAATCAAATAATATCCAGGGGATGCATGCAGAGCTGTGATTGGCAGAGATAAGTCCGGCCGTGCGTCACGACTCTCTGAAACATCTCTGTTGCCGGAAATGCATCCACGAAGGAGCCGTGGAGGACTGTGGAGGACCCATCAGTGTATCCTCGGTTATAGCTCCTCCAGAGAGCCTCCTCAACGTTCGATCCTCGGTGCTCGAAGTGCATTTAGAGAAATGAGATGTCCTTCAACATGGCGCGCTGAAATTCATTTCCGGGTCACTATCGGAGGACCGAGGAGTCGAGGAGTCGAGGAGGGGGATTTGATGAAATGAGAAAGGCCCTATGACTCTCCTCCACCTTGTTGTTGAAAAAGCTCCTTATCCCCATTAGCGTAGCTCGCTAGCACCAGAAGCTAACAACAATGATCTCCGGTACCGGTGCGCTGAACAGAAATAATAACACTAAAATCAAAATAGGTAAAAATAATTAGAACCAGGATACTCTCAAATTCAATAACACGGTAACTGAATATATATGTATATAAAATGTTTATCTGAAAGAAAGAGGGAACGGAGAATAAATATTATAGCTTTCTTTACCTTTTCCAAACAACGTCTGCTTCGTGTCTTTTTACTTTTGTTGCACAGTATCCATTTTCTCCTGAACGACTTAGACTTCTGATGTGTTGGTCCACACACTGACATTTCTACACTTATATTAGAGAGGTTTGATTGAAACGGATTCGTATGAATAATTCTGTGCTCAGCATTAACTTGTGGTGCTCGTGTTACATGTAGGCTTAGATGTAAAGGTTTATTTTATTTACTATGTAACACTGAACATTTAGCCTTGACTGAAATAATGAGATTCTGGCCATCTTGTGCAAGAGGTGTTCACCTTTTCCTAGAGTGCCTATCACAAAGTGTTTATTGGTTTGTGAGCCATGTCTAGTGGTAATAAAACTCAATGCTATTATATATATTGATTTGTTATTGGCATACTTGTAAGATCCGTATTCACCACCGTAAACCTGGGTGATCTCTTGGGCAAGCTCTCTTTGCATAAATGAGAGAATCAAAGGCTCATTTTGTAGTACATTGTTAAAACCGTGTTCAATGCTTTGTTATTTTTTTTCATTCTATTTATGATTTACAAACCAAATTCACATGCATAGTGTATCATAGGCATAGAGAATGAGATAGATCTCACAGCAGCATTGTTCTTACTGACATGTCTGTCTGTCTGTCTCCATTGATCTATGTATCTCTCTCTCCATCCGTCTTATCTATCTGCCTTTCATTTGCCATGTCTCCTCTGCTCTCCTGTGCACAGTCTCTCGTTACCATAACAACCCAAGAATCCTGTGCCCTTCAAAACAATTAGCATTCAACACTGTTGCTCCTGCCAACACTAACCGCATCCACCCATCCTGATCCACCCATCACAGGATCTCATAGATCCTGCAATAAAATAAAATAAAACAGTCTGATGTGTTTGTACAGGCCCACAGGCTAGTATTGTATACTTACAATACATCTGCCAACAATAGCTAATAGCCAATAGAAAAAAGACCCTTGGCCCCCTGCCATATATTATCTACCGTAATGAATTCATCACTGTCATCAAAGTCGTGATTTCCGGCTGATCTTGGATGAATGAATGCCCGGAGCTCTTTCTCTAAGCATACAAAAGTGCAATGTTCAGAGTAATGACTTCTAATTGCTTTAATCTTCTCCTTTTTCGAGTGATATGACAAGCAAAGCTTAATTACCTTGACTAACAGATACTGTTTTTAATTGAGAAGCATACAGGCTACAGTCTTTGAGACCTGAAGGTTTGACATCAGTTCAGTAACTTTCTGGCTCAAAATATAAAACTGAAACTGTTTCAACATGCGTTTATCATCTTGTCTGGCTTTGGACTTGAGCCTAATAGACAGATTAATTTGAGAGATACTCTAAGTGAATTAGTTTAACTTCTCTGCCAAACAAACCAAATTAAACTTTTAAGGGTTAAGAACATCCGGAGAGATTTGTCTCAAAGAGGAATCTATTTATTTCTGTGACTCAGACTGTACTCACAGAAAACCAGCATTACCATGAGAGAAAAAATATACGAAATGCTATGCAAATACACACACATATCATTAAACTAAATTCACATCATGTCACCAGTACAAGATTTATGGCAGCATCTGTTAGATCGAGGTACAAAAATATTGGACTCAAGTGCAACGACTCATATTTTAATGAGAAAAAATAAAACAAAGTATTAACAAAAAATCACTCTTGCGAGGAAAAAACAAAACTCTTGATTTGAAGCAAACAAAACTCTCCTCTCTGGTAACTCTAATCTCTGACTTCACGCGGAGTCTCTGGACAAACGAAGCACACTGAAACAAGACGAACCGGCACAAGACAAAGGGAGACAAGGGCCGTTTCTCAATCGCGAGGATGCTGGCTTGGTAGTCGCGTACTTCCAAGTCACTTCCTTCAGAAACGAAGCAAGTAGCTTCCAAGTCACGGCTTCGGAAAACGAAGAAGAATGGAACAGGCTAACAAGTGTGCCACTCTCTCTAACGGTTTCAACATAAACTGTACCGAAAATAAATACCTCACGATGTCTATCTAATTATGAACTTGCTTTACTTTCACGGAACACATTTTTGGTGATAACACACAAATGTAACAAAGTAACATATTTACCAACACACTACAAACTTACATCGGTCGGTTCAGCCATTCTCCGCAAGGGTTTTTGAAATTGGTCCGTGCGCAAAGCATTGTGGGGATTTTAAGGACGCAAAGTCTACCCATGTGCAGCCTCGAAATTTCCCCCAAACCAAGGACGCGGCCTCGATGGAATTCCAAGTATGCTGGAGATTGGAACAGTCCTTCGGCGGCACTCAATGACGTAGCATCCTTGAAATATTGGTTGGAAGCCAAAATCCTCGCGATTGAGAAACGGCCAAGGACTTTTAAACATGAGGGAAGTGGGAACAGGTGGAAACAATCAGGGGCGGGGCAGACGCTGACGATGGTGGGAAAACTATAGGTTACTTACGTAACCCCAGTTCTCAGAGTAACATGAAGTGAGATGTCTCACTATGGGATGCGCCTCATCCGCGGAGCAAACAGAAGCATCAATCTCATTACGCCAATCCTGATTGGCAGGTGATCTTGACGTCATCGTCAGGGAATCCACCCCCTATAAGTAGCTTGCGCTACGACGCATGCGTCATTCAAAATAAGCACCTCTTCTCGCTTCACCATAGCAAGGAGGGCCGTCTGGTGAGACATCTCACTTCATGTTACTCTGAGAACTGGGGTTACGTAAGTAACCTATAGTTCTCATTCGTAACACTCCGTTCGATGTCTCACTATGGGATATTGTAGCTCCCGTATTGCCAGACAAGCTTATCTCGAAATTCACCAAACCAACCAGAACTTAACAGGTAAAGCTCTGACTCAGCAGGGTGCCCAGCACTGCTCGGGCCACACTGGGAGCAGAAACGTCTAGCCTGCAAAAGCGGACAAAAGTGAGCGGCGAGGACCAGCCTGCCGCTGCACAAATGTCTTGGATGGAAACACCCTTGAGCAAACAACCCAGGGTGTAGCCAGACCCCCAGTCGAATGAGCACGCAACCCGAAGGTGCCTGCAAATTCTGACTCGTATAGGCCAAAGCAATTGTCTCCACCATCCGGTGGGAGAACCGTTGCTTAGTAACGGGCCTGTCCCTGTGAGGGTTAGCCCAGGACACAAAGAGTTGGTCATTATGACACAAAACTCCTTTGATCTATCCATATAAGTGCATAAAGCACGGGCTAGACATAGCAAATTCAACTGCTGTTCCCCGGAGGGACACATTGCCTCAATGTCAATTGGGGTATCTGAACCAACCACCTTAGGATAAAGGTAGGGTTGGGCCTCAACAACACTCTAGTTTGCCCTGGGGCGAACTAGGTGCGTGAAGGATGCACAGATAGCTCATGAAGTCACTGACTCGCTTGACGGATGCCAAGGCCAGTGACTGCCCTGTCTTTAGTGACAGGTGCTTCATGTCAGCTTCTTCCAGAGGTTCAAATGGGGCACGTAGCGAGCCCATCTGAAAACCACTGTCAAGTCCCATAAGGTCACTAGTGACCTGGGAAAAAACTCTGTGCTTCCAATTAGGTCCTGTGGAAATGATAAAATCACTCCGTCCGGACATTGAAAAGAGGTGTGTCCTTTTTAAAGACATCATTCCTCTACACCCTCCACTTTCAGTCATAGAGAGACCCAGTGGAGGAAGCTTTCACGCTCTGAATAGTGCTCATCACCTTCTGCGGGAGACCCACTGTATTCAGATTGTACCACTCATGGGTCAGGTCCATAGGACGAGACACCCCGGGTGTGGGCAAAAAATCGTCCCCCCCGCCTCAGACAGAATGTCCCTGCGTAGGGGGAGCTGTCACGGCTGACCGCACAGCAACCGATAAATCCACTGTTTTAATTGTTCCCTATATTGCCCCTATGCCCTGTAAGGTGTCCTTGGGTGTTATGAAAGGCGCCCCCCAGAATAAATGTATTATTATTATTATTATTTATAAATACCTGACTAAACATGAAATGACAGACATAAAACAAACACAACTAACACAATTGACGAGACACCACAGCATCACTTATACAGCTGGAGTTAATCTAACACATCAGATATAATTGTGGTAGGAAAAAAGTAATAGTTCTACAAATTAGATCTGTGAATGTTGTGAACGTTTTGCAGATGACTCAACACCTAAGATACTATGGTATAAAGGTCTTGTTCTACGTGAGGAGACAATCTATTAAAATGTAATGGTTCACAGAGTTAGAGCACAATACGAGTGTTGCATAAAGTAAGGCTTGTGAGATATAGCCTACAGCTAATGATGTGCTTAATCTTTTGATTGCAATGTAACAGCGCAGCTGTTCTGTGGTGAATGTCAACTTCCAACTGTTTTTTTGAAGTCCAAACTTAAAGTGCTGTATAACAAATTAGCTCCCTGGCAACATTGATCTCCACAAACGGGTGATGTTACAGACGGCTGCAGCCAGTTGTCTGATTATTTCATCTGAAATACCCATGAAAGTATTACCAAGTGCATTCACAGTTTATACTAGTTAACACTCAGAAAGAACAACAATAAACCCTTTAATCCTGTTCTCAAGTTTTGATGGTGAGACATTTTTATTGTAAATTAACTTTTAAATGTAATTATTAATAAAAAGCAAGTACCCACATACATATAACCATTATCAATCAATCAATCAATCAATCAACAAATCAATGTTTATTTATATAGCCCAAAATCACAAATGTTACAGCTGTCTCAGTGGACTTTACAATTTGTACAGAATATCAATACAACAATACGACACCCTCTGTCCTTTGACCCTCATATCGTACAAGGAAAAACTTCCAAAGAAACCCCACAGTTAAAGGGGAAAAGTGGAAGAAACCTCAAGGAGAACAACAGAGGAGGGATCCCTCTCCCAGGACGGACAGACGTGCAATAGATGCCGTGTGTAAATTGAAAAAATGTACACATTTAATTTCCAATCTAAATGATTGGAAATGCATGTGTCTATAATAAGAAGATGAATCCAGGTGGATGGCAACAATCCTGTGGGACATCAGAGAAGTAGTATGGTAAGATCTACATTATTATTGCTGGTTTGTGGGTGGGTACTGCTGTTAAATTGGTTCCTGTCATTGATTAAAAATGTAATCATTGGAATGGTGGTGTTTGGTGGTGACTATGGTTACCTTATCATGTAATACCATCTTTGTAATAAGAGGATCCATGTTTTATCCTGCTTTTTCATTTCATAAGTAGGGCCAGTATCTGATTAATTTAAATATGCTTTTTACCTGCTCAACTTTTTCACAGAGACCTATACTGGCACAGATACAGCTTTGCATTATTGTGTTTCTGAAGTCAGGGGTTACAATGTGACCTCACCAATCACTAGGAAGTAACACATCTGGCTCTGGAACAGGAAGATCATGTATTCATTTCCTAGTTACCATGTTGATAATCAAAATTGGTCAAACAGATTGATGAAATTGCATTTTTTTTTAAAGAGCAAGAACATTTTGAATTGGAGCATCCATTTAAAAGTCTCTGTAACCAAGTGATGTAAAGCTGAAGTTAAAGAAACATACCTAGAAGTGCAACTAAAAGATGGCTCATAACAAAAGCACTGTCGTTGGCAATAATCAACAATTAATCAAATTCCTCATTACATATTTTGCATTATATATATATATAGTTATTTTATTAAAATCAGGACTAAGCGTATAGCCTATAGTGAACTCTTATTCATCACTGCAGCCTTGGGGAACAGGAGAAGTTTGCTGAATAACTTTACCGTGCTTATCTGCGCAGCACCAATGACAGTGAAGCCGTTTTGTTGCAAAAAGAAGGATGTCTTCGCTGCGAGGACAGCTTTTCATTCATTTATTTTCATACAACAACCAGATGTCTGTTTCCTTTGCATATACTGGTGGGCCTGTATAGCCTTTTGAGATTACAAACTGTGAATCGAAGCCCACTGCAATATTGGTGAAGACTTTCAGAGACGGAGAGAAGTGTAGGCGTTTATTTTTCTGCTGTTGTATCCGACTTATGAAAGATAGTATACACACATCTGCATTTTTAGAACGGCCAATAGGAACACTGCCTAAGAGGAGGTACAGAACGCAGATTCTTTTCTTAGAAAACATGAAATGTAAAATGTCAGATGTTATTATGTTTTATTTTGAGTAGTGATGCCAAATATATCTCCTACCCATCCTTTAATTTCTAATTGTTTTGTATTAGAGTAGAAACATTGTCTGTTAGAGAGGCTGAGGGTTGTGCTTTATTGGCATTTACAAACTGTACTGTAACTTAAGATATAGTCCAGATATTTGTTCTGGATCATCATGCAGAAATGAGGTTAAGCTGAGGGCTTGACTGACTCACCCGCAAAGTTCTCTGCAGCCTTTTAGCCAGACTGAGTTTAATCAGATGTCACTGAGCACAGTACTGATTTGAAGTGCTAAACAATTTTTTGTTTAGAACAGCCATTCAGAAGTCTCAGGAACCAAGTTACTGAAAGACTTGGTTCGATACATTCCTAGAAATTAAGTTAGTTGTACACTCTGGGTCTGAAAGCTGGTTTCTAACAAATGATGTCTAATTTGCAAAGTTATCAATCATTTATTAAATTCCTTGTTAAAAACTGTTTTAATTGCATTGTATGTTATAATATACAATATATACATATATATATATATATATATTTATTTCCTTTTAACTGAAGATTCCCAAAAGGGATTGCTTAAGTATAGCCCATAGTGAACTCATATTCATGGCTGCATCCTTGGGGAACAAGAGAAGTTTGTTGAAGAAGTTTGCTATGCTTATACAGTATGCATCGCACTAATGAGTGTGAAGCCATTTTGTTCACAAAAAAGCACACTAATCTAAGGTACTTATCTACAACACAATAATCTACATGATTCTCTGTTTTACAGAACAAGTAGCATTATTTGTAATCATTACTTTCCCTCAACCACATAATGAATAAAGAGCTTGAGCTGTGAGGGCCTGACTGGAAACACCCGCAAAGGTCATCGTCGCCTTATAGTCAGTCTGCGGTAACTGGAAGGGTAAGCATCATCGGCAGAGCCCCGTCTGAAAGACCAAATACTGTGACAGAACACGCTCCCACGGGACACGAGGGGATGCCACAAGCCTTCTATCTGGTTTCAAGATATGTTCAGCTGCATTGCACACATTGTTTTCAATCGAATTAGCAGTTCAGAATAGATTCAATCAATTAAAGTGACATTGTTGCAGGCTGGCAGTCAAATGGAAAAATTAAATCATCTTTCCAAGTGTTCTGGCACCAATATGCCCCCACAGAGAGATAGACCATTTGCTTCAAGAGAGTGATGCAGATGAATGCCCCAAAACATCCTAATTGCCTAATGAACCTTTTTCAAACAACATAATTGTGTTGTGAGCTACAGAAGCCCCGAAGTTACATCCAAGAAAGCCATGTTTCTTTCCCTCTGAATGCTATCTTCGAACATAGAAATTAACATGCAATGATTAATACTCAAAGAAGGAGAAGCCTTGAAAATGACATCTTATTGTCAAACAAGTCTTGATATACAGGATGTTTATCTCGACTATAATATATATAATTTGCAGTTCAACCTAAGTGGTAAGCTTCAAAATGTTACTCTTCTTTGCCGTGTATCATAAACATCTTCAGTCAGATCAAGGATAAGTGTTCTTGCTTTTAATGATGTATTATTTAGTAATTTAAAGTTCAAACACAAAGTATATTGCTGGTATGTTGAGTCATATTTTTTAGAGCAGACAGGTTTGGATTTTGGCCAGGATATGCATTGAAATATTCCTCTTATTTAAAATACATGCTTACTGTATATTTCAACAACAAAATAACTTTAAAAAAAAACACCTTATGTCAGTATGTTTTTTAGTCGCTACATGCAGAGGAACACATTCTTTATCAAGCAGCAACATAACTTTAGTGTTTTTATAAATTATTTTGTTATTATCATGGGAACGTTGCAGGGTTTTTAATAGCTATTTTTTTCCAACATTGCTAATGCAAACAAACAGCATCAGAGCAAATAATGTTGATCTGGTGCAAGCCAGTGAAATCAAACTGTTTGAAGTCAGTTTGTAAATACTGTTGGGTTTTTATTTTTAAGAAATATGGCAGGGCAATACATCTTTAAAATGTGGCTACAGATACACAGAAATACAGCACAACAAACGGAATCCTGAGATTGAATACGCTATAAAAGGTAAATCAATTTCAAATATGAATAATTTCAGAGGTCAGTGACAATCTGGAAGGTGTCAATTATGCGTTGTAGTTTTTTTAGGATTTACATATAACTTCTGTAGGAGCAAATAGACCGCTTAGGGTTGAGTGCCACTGAGGATAAGAAAGCCGAAAAGTATTGAGAAACCAACCCCAAGATTTCTCTTGGGATGTTCAGGTGAAAAATGTTGAATAATGCTAGCCTAATCTTTTAAGTATTTCATTTTCTTTTTGTTTGTCTTTTGCTGTTTGTGTTTTACTTTTCAGACCCACTGCTGATCTCTTGCCCAGATGCTAACAGCAGGGATCAAAATCCTCCTTTTCCATCCAGCTCCCTATCTCGAGCATCTTCAGCAGGTTTGCCATGACACGGGAGGCTAACAGCAGATATTCAGTGATAGCAGAGATTATAGTCCACAGACACAAAAATGGTTGTTTAACCCTCAAAAAAAGAGCCGTCTCGGGTTAGAGGTATTATCTGACAAAGTACTGTGACCATCATTTTTTGCTTTAACTCAGCGCTGCGTCATCGATCTTGGTACTCTTGATTTAGGGGGTGCAAGTATAACCTTTAGCTACATCAGCATAGACACCTAAACAAAACAAATGTCTGGAACTTTGAAATACTTGCTGCGTATTCAGGAAAAAAGAGAATGACAGCAGTATGGCTGACCACATGAGGCGAATGATGGCTTCAAGAGGGGGTTCGTTTTTCTCACAGTCAACAATTCAGAAGAGCGTTTAACGCTACTTGAACTAACCTCTTCTGAGGAAAGGGAAAAAAACTGCACCGTAGAAGAAATAGAAGTCATAAGAAAAGGAAGGTAGGTCACAATATCATCTCATGACTTGCAGCACAATCAATACTCAACAAAAAAATAATATATAAATAGCTTTATAACTGTATAGTAATAGTATTAGTTCAATGTCACATTGATTTGAAGTCATTAAGTCACATAACATCGAAGCTATTGAACAAAATCTAGGCTTTTTAATAACAAAAATAGTTGAATTGTCATAAAAAGTATTCATATATGATATAACTAACTCGAAAATCCAATAATAAGAGTTGTGTCCCACTTGCCCAGTGTTGTACTACAATTCTGCATTGATTTGGAGACATTGGGCCCTGCAATGAAAATTATTCACTTAAGGATTAATGAATGGTTTGTAAAAAATAGCCAATAAAATGGAGAACAGAGGGTTTTAGGATAATATGTGGTTGCTGCACAGAAAAGGGAAATCATAATCAAACGGTACAAATTGAAATTAAATATTATATTATAATATCAATTACATTTTTTTAAAAACAGTTCACAATGAATGTGGTTTTAGATTGACTGCGGGCGTAAAGAGTTAATTAACAGAGACAATACAACCTTTTTATTTATGCTTCCTTTGACTGAGCTATCAATGTCACACACTCCATTGTTCTCATAGTAATCAATATTGGATTCAAGACATGGTAGAATCAAATATCTTTCTTTCTCACCATTTTTTCCGCTCCAAGGTTGTCCATGTTAGAGTTTATTCAAGGACGTTTGGCCATTATGCTTTTTGAGCTCACACTTTTTGTGTAGAAGAGTCTGCCACATTTACTTTATGTACAGTAAGTAATGTTAGAATCAAGCCTGAATGCTGCATTCTTCAGGATTCTCTTCAGGATTCTCTTCAGGATTCTCTTCAGGATTCTCTTCAGGATTCTCTTCAGGATTCTCTTCAGTCACGATCTCTCTGCATTATCCGCTTTCACAAAGCCTAGTATGTAGGTTCCTCGTCAAAAAAGTCAGCAGAATATAAAAGTTAATCACATGAAACACTTGTGATTACATGCTGTATATGGCTGCACACGTATACTTGAAATTGTAATTGTACTTATAATTTGAAATTGTATTCAAATTGCAACATTGACTATTGCAACATTCAAACTGCAGTAAGCACAATATTTATAAGATACACATTGTGAAATAATCATTCTGAATTAAGTATTGTGGAACTGCAGAGAAATCCTGGCCTACACAAAGTAGTCTACTAACCTAAAGATACATCCTTGGTTAAGTACATTTCCCCATTGTAACATATTTCCAACAATAATATGAATCATGTTTCAAAAAGGGATATTTCCTCTAATTGTAATTGCAAGAAGTTACTTTTTCCAAATCACTCAGCCGTAATAACAATATAAAGAGCAAAGTGTTTATGTAATACATGTTGATCCCTTGACACCCAAAAGAGTAACTAATAACAATCAAAATATATTTTTTGATAATCATATACCATATTTCCAGAGAATAAAAAATACAACTGACATTATTATTAATCTTCTTCTGAGTTATAGATGATAAGTACATTAAATATTATTAGAGATAAAGAATAAGATGTCTGCTGCTAAACAGGAGGTGTAAACCTTTTTGCACACCAGTCATTAATTGTCAAACACATAATGCAGGTTTCCTATACAACCACAAAATATTGAGTTGACATTTAAACATAATTTAGGGGGACCGCAGGACAGAACGAGCCGAGTGGATTGGATACATTGTGGATTTACAGTCATAAAGCCAAGATGTTGGGCCAGTGGGCCACATTGTCGTTGGCTTTGTAGAGTGAAATGCTCACGTAATGGTCTTTAGAAAGACACTTGGCTGTAGTGACATTTCTGAAGTGGTTTGCCGTTTGCATCTCTAAGCTGCTCTGAGTGTTGGCAATATTAATGGACTGCACTGCCAATTGTGCTGGTCTACTTGGCTGTGATTTAAATACTCAAACATAAAGAATAACTTTTTCAATGATTTCCTGCAGATATTTTGGTTTCCCATCTGTTTTCAACACGGATCACATTTCTGGAGAATCATTTATGAATGAGACGGAGAAGTAGTGGTACTGTCTGTGTGTTGGTTCTCTCTCAGTTCAGTCAATGGACCTGCTTTTTAGGGGTCAGAGAGAGAGAGAGAGAGAGAGAGAGAGAGAGAGATAGAGATAGAGAGAGAGAGACATTTCTATAACTTTCATTCTTATTGTTTCCAATCATATATTTAGAAATACTCAGCATTGTTTTTTTTTTCAATATACTTCAACTGGTTATACTGTAGTCCAACTCTAAACCCATAACCCTTTGGAGGCTGCTTAGCTGTTGTTTTAAAAAATAGACGTTTGTCCATCTACAATGTATCAGCGTTATATACCTGCTGCAGGTGTTCCTCTACTGGTAGCCAATACAAAAGCGTAATCCTATTTTAGGTGTCAATACTACTTTATTCATTTATATGGATTCATGTTTCCTCTGAAGCGCTGGGCCATATGTCAGGTTGTCAGGGTGCCTGTCAGAGCAGCCTTTAGGGAGGAGTGGTTTCTATTAGACTTTCTATTTACATAACATTATTCAGGGTTGCTGAAAACAAGCCCTTGACTTAATGAATGGATGCTGCTACCTATCTAAAATAGAGCTGTTACCTTGACTACACATTTGATCACAGGATGACAACACAGTCCAGGTGCTGCAAACTAATCGATATGAGACACGGACTCTTCAAACTGTTGAGCACCTGGGGCCTGAAAGACGGGATTTGATCAAATGTTCAAATTATTCAGTTGAAAGACTGATTTTGTGTGTTATTTTAATCCTACTAAGAGGCAATTGGAATAGAAAGACTTTCATTTCCGATAGAGTGGTTGACAATTTTGCATTACGTCTGGTGCATTGAGAGGGCATAAAGAAACTGTATGTGAGGCTCGATTGTCCCTCAATTAACTTCTGGATTACATCAAAGGTGTAATAAGGTAAAGATTGCTCAGGGCCATTGGAGGAAGGATTGTACATGATTGAAGTGTGTGGGTTTCAATCCGTTAACTTTGTCCATAGTGGATGCATTGATAACTGATTACTCCAGCATGTCACAGTTTTATTTTACCTGTAAGAAAATGATTTACATTTCAGTGGAAGTTCTGCTCATGCCACAGCATGTAGTGACTCTCCAGCAACATCAAAGTGTACATTTTACCAAAAAAAATGTCAGGACTCTGCTGCCATATTAAACACATTTTAAATTATTTATTTAATGACTGCAATTGCTGCGGTTGGTTTGTATTTATTTATTTACTCTTTGGTGTTGTGAAATATTATTACAATGATTTTTTTTAAAACAGCAGTTAGTGTCGTCTTGTTCATTTACTATTCACTACTGCTCTTTTCTCCGCCTGTTTTGTTTTACTAATTCGGTGTTATGCTTCACATTTATTTTCTCTGAAGGTCCATTCACCTTTATGCCCGTGCTCATTAGCATGGCCTCTTACAGAGACGTTAATACATAAAATTGACCCCCATGTATTGCACAAGTGCTATTAAATCCACGTCTCTGATAATTGCCAAGTCAAATTGCTGAGTGCACGTAACACTTTGACCTGCACAGCTGTGTTGTCAGGGCAACAGGTCATGGAGCTGCCTACCAAAGAAAATTGTCCTATTGTTTGCAGGAAGAGTGATATCCTGTTAAAACCATAACAATGGGGTTCTTTCTCAATGTTGCCATGCTGGTTTATAAAGCATTGAATGGTTTAGGGCCGAAGTATCTTATCTCCTGCTAGATTGTGAACCATCCAGAACTCTCAGGTCTTCTGGGACTGGTCTGCTTTCTGCCCTCAGAGTCAGAACGAAACATGCAGCAGCGTTCAGTTATTATGCTCCAAATATCTGGAACAAACTACCAGAAAAGTGCATGTCCGCTGCAACTCTTACTACTTTTAAATCCAGGCTGGAGACTTTTCTTTTTGTCGCTGCTTTTAGTTGAACTATACATTTTACACTGAACTGTAACTTTTATTCATGTTTTTATACCTGTTGTATTCATGTTTTATGTGTATTTTTTTTATCTTAGCTTTTAAATGCCATTTTATAATGTGTTTCCGCTGCACTATTTCTTAATGCTCTTAATGTTATTCTTTTTGGTAAAGCAATTTGAATTGCCTTGTTGTGTTGAAAGGTGCTATACAAATAAACTGGTCTTGCCTTTGACAACAAGCTAAGGTATCGGACTAAGCCTTTAATGGGTAAAATATAATTGGGTTATTTTTGTTCTTGTCTCAGTCAATCATGAAACAGACAATTACAGCACATCCTTCATGCGTCTCAGCTCATAGAAATCCACCTTCTGATCAATGAATTGTTCTGACACTGTTGTGCTGTGTCTCTTCTTTTAATGTGTTGCACTTTTATGATGCTATTTTAACCTCTGTTTTCCTTTTTTAAAACAATGAAGACTTGTGTAATACCCACTTTACCCATGTACAATGCTTTTTCCAGCTTTTCCTATTTACTTGTGATTATATTCTTATTTACATTTCTTTGCTGTGGCTGAAGATAAATCAACATCAATGTAGTTACTAATTGACTGAGCATGAGAGAAAGGTCTGAAGCATCAGCTTTTCTTTTTCCTGATAGTCACTGTGTTGCCCTCATTAATCACATGATTAATAAGGTCAGATTAGTTTCCCATCCAGAGACAGGGATCATTTTTCAATTTACCAATTAGTCTATGTCTTCCAAAAATGTCATGTATTTTAGAGCACAGTGCAGTTGTATGACTGTATTAACACCCCCCCCCCCCCCCCCCCACTTCCGGTTGGACAGGGGGTCAGACACAGAGCTGTAGTTACAAAAACAGTAGCAGTTGTTAAATATATTGTTAAATTATGAGCTGGTCCAATGTTCTCAGACAGTATTGGATTTGATACCCATTTAGCCAAACTTATGGAAAGAAAGTACAGCACTTATGGAAAGAAAGTACAGCATCAGCTTTTTTAGCCACTCCTGAACTTTGTGTACTTTGTTTTACTTGTAAGTAAGTAAGTAAGTAAGTAAGTAACATTTATTTATAAAGTGCTTTTCACAGACAGAGTCACAAAGCCAGGAGAGTAAACAAACATGTCGTCGGTGGTATGGGACTATTT
>CALSBZ010042302.1:30510-88376 GCA_943591055.1 Gobionotothen gibberifrons | reverse complement strand
CACACACACACACACACACACACACACACACACACACACACATACTCTCACACACTCCTTCTGCATTAGCTTCACTTACAGACATACCTGTGTCAGAGGAGTACAGTAACACAGAGAGAGAGACTGGAGTTTCCACAAACACAACACAGAGAGGAATGTGGAGGCAGAGGAAAATATGAGGAGGAGGAGGAGGAGGAGGAGAAGAAGTTAAAACAATATTAGAAAGGAAAGGGAGGAGGAGAGGAAAACGAGATGTGTGAAGAGGAAGAGGAAGGAAAGGAAGGAGGGTTTAGAGAGGAAGGAAAGGAAGTGAGAAAGAGATATTCTGCAGATGATTTTCCTCGTCCGTTACGATAATACAAGATCTCACAGTTTTCTAAATGTTTTTTTTAAAGCACAAAAACTCACAAGTTTCACAACTTTTCCCTTTTAATGTTCTGACTTCCTTCCTTGAAATATATTTAAGAAATTCAGACAATACATCTGACTTTCTTTTATTTCTAACTTCTTTCTCAGAAATATTGCAACTTTTCCCACTAAATATTCGTAACCTATTCTCAAAGTATTCTGACTTTCTTTACTCTGTTGATAGACGGCTCTTTATTACAACTGGATTTCCTTCAAGTGTCTTTTTAACAGAAAACACATAATGTCCATAAAGTTATTGTGTTTAAAAGTGAGAATCACCTGGAACTACATTTCCCATCATGCACCTGTCCCCTTCAGAACCTCCCTGCCTTCTTTTTTTTCTTTTCTTCATAATTTTCTTTCTAAAACAGAATGTGTTGTTTAATCGAGCTCTCTGATTGGCTGTCCTCAGGTGAAGTGGGCGGGGCCTAAAGATGGCGGGAGCCTCGGTGAAAGTGGCGGTTCGAGTCCGGCCGTTCAACTCCAGAGAAACGGGACGAAACGCCAAGTGTGTGATCCAGATGCAGGGAAACACCACCTGTAAGACACACACACACACACACACACACACACACACACACACACATACCATGTATACATCCCTTCAGGGGACATTACATTGACTTGCATGCATTTCCTGGAGACTTATCCTAACCTTAACCATAACCAACACATGCCTAACCCTAACCCTAAACCTAACCAAGGGTTCACCCTAAAATGAATGATTCCCCTCATGGCAACCTCCATTATATAGAAATGTATTTATTGGGATAAACCCCTTGAGATGCACCATCTCGTTTTCGAGGGGGTCCCGACAGTAGCAACAACTTACAGACATACATAAACAAAAAGACAAAATGCAAAACATGACACACAAGACAAACCACATACAGTCTGTTAAATAAAAATCAAGCAAAGCACACAATCATTACAATTTGAGACAGTTGAGCAAATCAGTTTCATCAATTATGTCCCCATAAGGGAGGCGAGTCCCCACACGTGACTGTGTAAACAGATGTATGTCCCCACAAGGATAGTAATACTAGGACACACACACACACACACACAGAGACACACACTGTGTGTGTGTGTGTGTGTGTGTGTGTGTGTGTGTGTGTGTGTGTGTGTGTGTGTGTGTGTGTGTGTGTGTGTGTGTGTGCGCGTGTTTAAATAGCGGCATGTTCAGAGGTCACATGTCAGGGAGACAGAGGCATGCTGGGTATTCTGCTTTCTAACATAGAACATATAGAAGAGAGTAGTCTTGTAAATGTATATGTAATAACCGCTCAGCGCTGTGTGAGTCTGAATAAATGCAAGATGTTTAAAATGTGTTTTTATAATAGTTAATATTATTCTCCAGGCATCACGAACCCCAAGCAGCCCAAAGACGGAGCGAAGAACTTCAGCTTCGATTATTCCTACTGGTCCCACACCACGGTGAGATCACACTGATCAATATATACATCTATTTATTCATTAGAGAAATCAATTTTAATATGTATTGATAAGTTAGTCAATAAAAAGCATATATTTAGATTTTAAGGAGATATAAATGTGGATTTAATTTTTAAGAAATAATGAATTATATTGATTTAATTTGAGGAACTTGTATTTGTTGTCGTTGATCTGTTCAGGCGGAGGAGCCGGGGTTTGCGTGCCAGCGCCAGGTTTACAAAGACATCGGAGAGGAGATGCTGCTGCACGCCTTCGAGGGTAACGGCTGCTCATCATCATCTAACTGTTTATTTCATAATAACAACAATAACAACAATAACAACACTAACGTTGTTGTTTACTTCCCAGGGTACAACGTGTGTATCTTTGCGTACGGACAGACCGGAGGAGGCAAGAGTTACACCATGATGGGGCGGCAGGAGCCGGGCCAGGAGGGCATCATTCCTCAGGTAATTATATATCTCAGTTTCACCTGGCATTAATATATATATCAGTGAGTGCTAACGAGCCCTCTCTGCCCCCCCTCTCTGCCCCCCCTCTCTGCCCCCCCTCTCTGCCCCCCCCCCCAGCTGTGTGAGGACCTGTTCCAGAGGACAGGAGGAAACTCTGATCCTGACCTCAACTATTCTGTGGAGGTAAAAAACTCAATCCCAACTATCTGTTCGTTTTCTTTGTAAAATTATTTTGTCGTTATTTTTTTTCGTGTTTTTTCTGAAACGTTGTCAAATGTATTTTGTGATTTCTTTTTTTTTTTTTTTAAATACGTTTTTCAGGAATTACAAAAATAAGAAGTTAGTTTTTCTTGTGAATGTTTGTATTTCTTATTTTTTATCAAAACAAAATGGTGTTTCTTGTTAAAGTTTTTTTTTTCTTTCTTTTTTTAAATATCTTATTCTCGATTATTTTTTGTGAAAAACTCAATCACAAGTATCTGATCCGTTTCTTTGTAAAATGATTTCGTAGTGTTTTTCTTTTTTCGGGATTTCTGTGAAACGTTGTCGTCACATTTATTTATTAGATATGTTTTCGGAAAAAAATTATATTTTCTTAATTTTTTGTAAATATTTTTTTCTTATTTTTCGTCAAAACAAAGAAATGGTGTTTCTTGTTAAAGGTTATTTTTCTAACTTTTTTCGACTTTTTTTTTTTTAAATCTATAATTCTCGGTTATTTTTTGTGAAAAATGTTCTTTTAGAATTATCTTCGTGTATTTTGATCGTTTTGCTTTTACATTTTCTTCTTCTGTTTTATGTGTCTAAGAAAACAAAATAATTGTTCGTGATTTTGTGAAACCGTTTTCGTTATTTTAAAATCACGTTTTTGTTATTGTTCAGAAACATTTAGTTGAAAAGGCTAACATCTTTATAGGTCTTGCATTTAACGTGTGATATCTCTACTCATCCTCCAGGTGTCCTACATGGAGATTTACTGCGAGCGCGTTCGAGACCTCTTGAACCCGAAGTCTTCTCTGACTCTTCGGGTCCGAGAGCATCCGATCCTCGGCCCGTACGTCGAGGATCTCTCAAAGCTCGCCGTCACCGGGTTCCCCGACATCCGAGACCTGATGGACGCCGGCAACAAGGCGCGGTACGTCTTATATTAATATATAAACTATATTCTATAATATAACTATCATCCGAGACCTGATGCACGCCGGCGATAAAGTCGATAAATATAACATAAAATACGCCAAAAAAACGTTAAAGTAAACGTAGATATTAATAAATTGATCAAAAACGGCATTTAATTTAAATCTACACTGAACAAAAATATAAACGCAACAGTTTTGTTTTTGCTCCTATTTTTCATGAGATGAACTCAAAGATCTAAAACATTTTCTATTTACACAAAATAACCATTTCTCTCAAATATTGTTCACAAATCTGAAAGAATCTGTGATAGTGAGCACTTAATAATAATAATTATAATCCATCCCACCTCACAGGTGTGGCATATCAAGATGCTGATTAGACAGCATGATTATTGCACAGGTGTGCCTTAGGCTGGCCACAATAAAAGGCCACTCTGAAACGTGCATTTTTGCTTTATTGGGGGGGTCTGGGGGGGTCCGAAAACCAGTCAGTATCTGGTGTGACCACCATTTGCCTCACGCAGGGCAACACATCTCCTTCGCATAGAGTTGATCAGGTTGTTGATTGTGGCCTGTGGAATGTTGGTCCACTCCTCTTCAATGGCTGTTATTATTATTAAGTGCTCACTATCACAGATTTGTTCAGATTTGTGAACAATATTTGAGAGAAATGGTTATTTTGTGTTTATAGAAAATGTTTTAGATCTTTGAGTTCATCTCATGAAAAATGGGAGCAAAAACAAAACTGTTGCGTTTATATTTTTGTTCAGTGTATATATATATATTTATGATTTATATATATATATATATATTTATGACTCATTCCAGATGAGTCAACCTGGGAACGTGTGCAGATAGTTAACTTCATGGGAGATTGTTATTATTATTATCTGTATATTCCCTGTCTGTAGGACGGTGGCGGCGACCAACATGAACGAGACGTCGTCTCGATCTCACGCCGTCTTCACCATCGTCTTCACTCAGAGACGAAGAGACCAGATGACCGGCCTCGACACCGAGAAGGTACAGAAATATATACATTACAAAATGAATACAAATGACTAAATGCAAAATAAATAAATGAAATGATTACAACAGTTACTAAATAAATATAAATTAATTAATGCTTACATTTATATTTCATATTTTCTATATTATCTTAATTCATCTATGGAATTTGTTTGTAACTTATTTTTATATAAGAAAAAGAAGATGCAAAAATAAATCTGGTAAAATGCACTTTATTTTTAAATATATTTACCAAAAAATAATACATTGTGTTTTATTTAAATGTAAAATGTCTGTGTGTTCAGGTGAGTAAGATCAGCCTGGTGGATCTGGCAGGAAGTGAACGCGCCGACTCTTCGGGGGCGAAGGGCACCCGGCTAAAGGTCAGAGGTCACATCTTTATTTATATATTTAACAATTTAATTGTTATTTTCTGGAGTTCTAATAAAAGCATCTGTGTTCATTTGAACAGGAAGGAGCCAACATCAATAAGTCCCTCACCACGCTGGGGAAGGTCATCTCTGCTCTCGCTGAGATGGCAAGTATTTCATTTAATTCCTTCAAATTAAGAATTAAACTTTTTTTCTTGTTATTTTTATATTATATAATTTTAATAAATATGATTTCTGAATGTGTAGCAGAGCAACAAGAAGAGGAGGAGCGACTTCATCCCGTACAGAGACTCGGTGCTCACCTGGCTGCTGAAGGAGAACCTGGGTCAGTCAACATGCACTCATACAGCTGCTCAAAGAGCCGTCAGCGTGCATCTGATCTGGAGCTCTGTGTTCACTGAGAGGACCTGAGCCCAGAGGATGCTTCAGGCTGACTGGAGCACGGAGGATGCTTCAGGCTGACTGGAGCACAGAGGATGCTTCAGGCTGACTGGAGCACGGAGGATGCTTCAGGCTGACTGGAGCACGGAGGATGCTTCAGGCTGACTGGAGCCCATCTGGTGGAAAGATCTCATGTAAAAGGTTTTTAAAAAGTCTTAAATGTGTGTCTCCTTCAGGAGGGAACTCCCGCACGGCGATGATCGCGGCTCTGAGTCCGGCCGACATCAACTACGAGGAAACACTCAGCACCCTGAGGTAAATACTCACATACTGTCTATATATACTGCAGTACTCTCTTATACACACGTATTAATATATATATATATATATGTGTGTGTACAGGTACGCAGACCGAGCCAAACAGATCCGCTGCAACGCCATCATCAACGAGGATCCGAACGCCAGACTGATCCGAGAGCTGAAGGACGAGGTGGAGCGCCTCAGGAGCCTGCTGTTCAGTCAGGGGCTGCAAGAGCTGCTGCAGAACACAAGTACTGCCTCTAATACTGTGTATACATTATATACACTATATATACATTATATACACTATATATACACATTATATACACATAAACAATGTATGGGCCTAAGTTGCATAAAGGCTTGAGCTACAGTATTGCAACCAAGCAGACAGCGATGCTTCTCTGCAATACTAGCTCAAGCCTTTATGCAACTTAGGCCCATACATTGTTTATGTCACTTATGGCGCTTTCACACTGCAGGCTTGGTTTGGTTTGGTTTGGTTTGGTTTGGTTTGGTTTGGCTTGGTTTGGTTTGGCCTTATTAGGCCTGGCTCACTTTAATGCTGCGCTCACATTACAGTTTAGGAGCTGGGGCAGTTACTATAGTAACGCAGTGTAGGCGGAGCCGTGACGTCATCTTCAACGAGCACCCCATAAAAACAACATCAGCTGTTAGCTGTTAGCTGTTAGCTGTTAGCACTCAAGCTCACAGCTCCTCATATCTGTTAAGAAACTAGACAAAAGTTATAAACAAGTACAAACCACAGACTGTCTGTGTCATGGTGAATACAGTCGCTGGCTTATTTATGTCTGTATAGGCCCTTGTTGTGAGTGTGTACGGTCGGAGCATTGCGTTAGCTTAGCCGACCTCCCGATTTTCCCGGAGAAAAACCCACAGTTTAAAGGGGAAAATGGGAGAACACCTCAGGGAGAGCAACAGAGGAGGGATCCCTCTCCCAGGACGGACAGACGTGCAATAGATGCCGTGTGTAAATCGAAGAGATAATATATTTTACAGCGTAGGTAGAACGAATGTTTGGAAATGCATGTGTCTGTAATAAGAAGATGCATCACGCATTTTAAAAGGTTCTTCGCCTCCCGTCTGTCTGCAGACTTGTCAAAGCATTAATTCATGATTTGTACTAACCGGTATCAGTATGTTGTTACTTCGGCATCATTTTGAAACGTGTATTACAATTAAATCACGGTCAAATATGTTTAGCATATTCCGCCCGGTTGTTGGCCCCGCTTGTTGGCCTCGATAGAACCACAAATTTGTCGGGCCAGAAAAAAGACGAAAAAGTACCCCCGGGGCGGAACTAGGCCTTGTGTGAGCGCAACCAAAAACAGGCCCCGCACGGTTCGGCACGCTTAAAGCGAGCTCCGCGCTGCAGTGTGAATGCGCCATTAGATGGATACATTCCATATTTCGTTGCCACGTTTCAGTCAGGAATAAGAAGGACACATTCTCCCTTACAAACAAGTCATTTAAAATGTGAGCCTTGTTTGCAACAGAGCGTGCATTAATCAGACACATTTTAGCTGAGGAAACCACTGTATCACCATCAGCATAGGGAGCTTTGATTACAACTGGACTTATCACTCTCGCACCACGGCAATTGTGATCATAACAAGGGCGTGACCGCCAGGGTAGGACTTTCACGGCGGCCATGACGGCCATACTGTGGACTCCTGGGGATATGACTGGCTCTGCTATGAAAAAGAAAGCGGTGTCGTTACCAAAATCTGGTGTAGCATATGTAGGGACTACTACAAAAGGAGTCAGGGAAAGGGTCCTTTGCACACAAGTCAAGAACAACTTTGCAGCAGTGAACCATATATTTCAGGGACTACAAATGTTAAAAAAGACACTGCCAATACACACAACAAGTCCAAAACCCATGCTACAGCATGTCAAGCTTTCACAGCCCCAACAGTTACCATGACTGAGAGTGAGACAGTGCAAAATCTACAAAAGCTACACGATAAGACCAAAGACAAGATGTGCAAGCTATTTGATATAGCATATACTGTGGCTTACTGTGAGCTGTTTAAAACCTTAGTGTCCGTGGAAAGGAAGCATGGTGTGGAGCTGGGGGTGACGTATCATAACTCAAAAGCCTGTCGCATCTTCATAGAGCACATTGCGGGGACCATGAGAGACCATCTTCATGCTTTGGTGAAACGTAAGCCATTCTACTGCTCATTGCTCTTTGATGGAAGCATGGACAAAAGTACATCAGAGAAAGAGGTGGTCAGCATCAAGTTAATTGAAAATGGCACACCAAGAATCAGACTGCTTGGGTAAGAAGTTAATTTGTATTCTTCACATTCATGTGATAATTTTGTTTTGGTATGTTTTTGATATCAATCAAAAAGGCTTTTGTATTCCTGTAGTCAACTCTCATTTCAGTTGAATACAATAAGAGCTGCCTGCCACTCAGCGTGAAACTATTTAAATCATTTTATGTAAATAAAATAATGTTTTTTTTTGGGTGTATTTTTTTGCTTTTGCTTTTCAGTTTTACAGAGCCAGAGTGCTGTGATGCTGCGGGAATACTGAAGGTCATTAGAGAAAAGTGTAAGGAGAACCATCTTAACCTCAGTAACTGCTTGACTGCAACAGCAGCTGACGGGGCTTCTGTCAATTTTGGGACAACAAACGGTGTCCTTACTCGTCTCCAGCAGGAAACCGCTTCGTGGATGATCAAGGTGCACTGCGTCACCCACAGGCTTGAGCTGTGCCTGAAGGGTGCTTTTAAAGATACATACTTCACACAGGTATGTTTAATTAACAATACATTTTGAAAAAATGGTGTAAGGTTTTGCTACATGTTCTACTTGTATACTATTATTTACACCGTCACAGTATGGAATAATTCACTTATGTTGTTTTTTCCCCCTCAGATTGACGAGCTGCTCATGCGCCTCTACTCCCTGTACCGTCGTTCGGGCAAGAAATGGAAGGAGCTCAAGGCCATTGGAGAGGCTCTTGAAGAGCATGTCATGAAGCCAAGTCGCTCTCAGGCCACAAGATGGATAAACCACAGGCGAAAGGCCTTATCCTCCCTCGCCTCCAACTACAGGTGCATCGTAGTACACCTTCTGGAAAGGCAGGGGGATTCTGGACCAGATCAGCAGAAGCTCAAGGCTTACTGGCGGCAACTAACATCATCCAAGTTTGTCCTTTACATGGCCTTGTACCAGGATCTGCTGGCGGACCTGGCAGAGCTCTCCCTTGACTTCCAGGCAGATGAGCTGTCTCTTTCCTCTGTCAGGAGTAGGGTCATGGCTTCCCAGGCTGCTCTGCTGAAACAGAAGGAACAACCTGGTCCCTACCTGCGCCCTGTCATCACTGTCTTCACCAACACTGGCAGCACTGGTGTCTTTATTTACAAGGGAGTGGAGATCAGCACCTCATCAACATCTGCTGAGGCCTTCCATCGCCAAAATATGATATTGTGCGGCACCACAAGAGGGAGGCTTTCCTTGTGCTTTGGCAGAGGATGCTGACTGAAAAGGAGAGCAAGTACCCTAACTTACTCCACGTCGTCAGGATCGTCCTGGTATTCCCTGTTTCCACATCTCAAGTGGAGCGCCAGTTTTCCACAATGAAGCGTATGCAAGGAGACTGGCGCTTAAGGCTGAACACCTCGACCATCGAGGATCTCCTTTTGATCAAATCTGAGGGCTGTGACCCTGTTGCATATGAGAGCGAGGAGGCGGTGGCAAGATGGTGGGCAGCTGGCCTCTTGAGAAAGAGACCAAACATTCAACCATATGGGCCAAGACTGAACTCCAACCCTGACCCACAGGCAGCTAGCCCTACTCCACCTACCTCCCTATGTCCATCCTCAAGTGATGATGATGAGTCAGATTAAAGAGACTCTCTCGTACACGCACACACACACACACACACACACACACACTCTTGCATTCCAAAGTATTGCTTGTTCTTACAGTTGAATGTTTGAGCTTCACTGTGCACTGCTGAATGATTTATGTGCAGAGTTTGACCCTTGAAGGCTGTTTCTTCTGCTCTGAAATTGAATGGGAGAAGTAGTAGATAGAAAACATACCAAACACTAATTATTCAAAGTAGATTATTTTATTTTGTATACACAGTAATACTCTAAAAGGAGGCATAGGACTATATGATGATATGTTTGACATTAAAAAAGTCTCCAAGCTCCAAATCCTAATTTTTCCCTCAATGGCCTTTGTGCCCTGTCTTGTGGCCTTTATGCCCTAAAAAAAATGGTGACACCAAAGGCCAAATGGCCTTGCCCCTAAAATGACGAAATTCCAAGCCTGGTGACCGCCGGTCCGTAATTCTGACCGGGATGTCCATCGGCATTGAAGTGGAAGCTGAAATACGCACAGGTTGGGGTATAGTTATAGGGGACCCACCAAGCCACAAGGGGGTGCTAGTGTGGTTTGTAGGGGAAACAGTGACCTGAGATGACACCGCTGGAAAGGTGGGTGTGTGAATGTGGAGCGGCAATAGTCAGGGAGACGTCTGGACGGCGTGCTGCATGCTGGGGTGGATTCCATCAGTGCCGAAGAGGGCGGGTCGGTCCCAAAATAGATTACAATTGTCAATAAAGCCTAAATTGTGAGCTCTGCAGGCGGATTGAAGCCAAGTGTTGAGGCTGAGGATCCTACTGAAACGCCCTACTCCGCGGGCCAGCGTTGGGATCGGACCTGAGATAAAAACTGACTTTTCACTGCTCCGTAGAAGAATAAAAAGTTTCTTAAAATCTTTTTTTGTCAGCTCCGACTGCTGGCGGGCTGTATCATTAGACCCAACGTGGATAATTAGTCGATTGACAGAGGACGGGAGTGAGTGCAGCAGCCCCGGGAGTTTCTCCAGGATAACCGGGACTGTGGCTCCAGGGAGGCAGCGCGTGGCCGCGTTGAAGAATCTGATGTTTCTGGTTATGGAATCCCCGATTATTAATGTGGTTGGGGCGAACAGGGGACGAGGAGGTGTCGGCGATTGACGATGTGGGGACCGAGCAGGAGAGTGTTGTGGTGAGACCATAACAGCTGGGCTGGGAGAGGATTTCCTCGCCGGCTCAGGGCCCGAAAAACGACCCGAGTGTCTCCGCACGGCCTCTTTGAGGAGTCCACGACATGAAGAGGAGGTCGCCAGACAGGATGAGGGACGCCGAGTCGACTCCACAGTGAGCTGGGAGGCAGCCCCGTCGGCCACCGGCTCAGAAGCCGCTGTGTCGCAGGGTGCAGATCTGGACGGGTCAGTGCTGCCGGAGCATCAGCCGGATGGACCGGATCGTCAGACAGGGCCACGAAACGGTTTTGAAGGCTTAGGTGAGGTGGTGAAGTCACCCCATTCAATAAGCTCCTGCGCACCACCTCGGACCACGACTGCTGATGGCCAGGTGTCGAGGAGCCAGAAGGCCGTGGACAGGTGGAAGGATCCCACATAACTGTGTCTTGGATAGTTGTATTGAACGAGGCAAGCTGTTTAGACTGCACCGATGCCACCTCCTTGAGATCGGACACGAGAGAGTCTTTTTCTTTCAGCTTATCAGAAAGCCGTCGGATGTCCCTCTTAAGGTCAGTTATCTGTGTATTAGCTCTTTGAAGTAGCACATAGTCCTCATGGTGTTTTGGTGGCATTCTTGAGTGTAAAGGTAAAAGGTTCGGGCAATTACTTTCCCGTGCACCAATGCCAGGCTGCGTCAAGATGTTATATAAACAGGGGTGGCTAAATGTTTGCAGGCAGGAGAGCTAGATGCTAACAGATGCTAACAGGTAGTTGGGAGCCTGTGAGAAATGCGACTGTCTTCGAAGTACTAACTCACCTCCACCATGTCAATGCTTCTTCCATGTCCACAACATGTTGCCTCTACTCTGCAACTGTTTCTTTAAAAACTGTTGGATAACAATACAATGCTATCCCAGCATGTATGTAATGTTATGCTTGCCTAAATGGCAAAACAAAATGTCCCACTTCTATTTGAAGGACCTGCCCCCTCTTTCCTCCTTCTTGGAAAAGCTAATCATGCAACTGTTCTTTGTTGTTCTCCTTATAATGACTTCACTCTTTTTTATTCGTACCAATTTTATTTTACATCGAAATAATGTTATTGCCCTGAGATTTTACTGTCAAAAGGTTTTCTGTGGTTTGAAATTGATAACGTTCTGGGCTCAAAAAGTAGCAATGGCTATAATGTTGGTGTTATCACCCTGTAATTACTAATCATGACTTCTCACCACCCTGCAGTGAGGATAAAGACATATTTCCGTCGGCAGTCAAGATAACAAAGAAGACTGAATGGCCAATGCACAGTAGAAGTAGTCAATAAGTGTTTAACTTCCTGTATGTGTGGGTGTGTGTGCTTGTGTGTGTGGATGCTTTCACACAGCCAAAGAGTTTCATGGTATTGTAGTGCTTTGTAATATAAGACTACAACTTACAAATACAATGCCTTACTACTTGCATGCATTTTGAGTGTACTGTATATAAAGACAATTAGCTTGGGAGGGCAATTGTCCTCTGTAGTTCTTAATCATATGTGACTGACTGGTAGCATCTTGGCGCACTTGAATGCAGCTTCTTTCTTTTTTTTCATAAAACAGGGCTGCAAATAAATTGCGGTTGACTCCCTCGTTTCAGAGTGCTAAATTTGATTTGTAATCAGACTAATCTCCCTGAATAGTGCTGGATGTCTCTCACAGAAGCTCTTTTTATGATTAAAGTCGATATCTTTCTAAAACAAAGTTACAAACTCAAGATTGAAATGACACATCATTCTTAAATATGCCTTGTTATAAAGATTGCTGGTCTACCAGTGAATTATAATTGTTATGATAGAAATTATGTATTTCTGTGGCAAGGACATTGTACAATTATCCATTTTCTTTTACTCTGAAAAGGCTTTAGATGGTTTGTATTTTTTGAATGGAAGAGGTGGGACACATTTTAGTCTGAAATCCTTCCATTGACCATTTATTTCATATAGTTAGTTATGACACTTGAAATAAAACACAATCAAAAACCAACCCTTAGTTAGTTTCCTTACATTCAGATGCCATTCTTGTTATGGTAGTGTCTTGTGCAGTCAAACCGGCTTGAATGATAGTTTATAAACATCATAAATTCAGCATCGAGGGGAAGCCTGTAGGTGTTTGATTAAGTGTGATGATTTGGCACCAACTCTGTAAACCCAACTGGTCCCACGAGAGCATTAAAAAGGCTTACATAAAAAGAGGTCACTGGTGTAATCTGGAGAATTGACAGCTTTATTAAAACCACAAGTAATAAGGCCAGGACTTGTCCATGCTAGATTTACAGGGACGTTTTAATAAGCAGCTCCTTGGCCATGGACACTGTGTTTCTGTCACAAATATGTATTACTTGGTCCTACGCAAGGAGTTTCTTCTCTTCGAAAAGGTCAGCAAATATCTAAACATTAATTCTGTCGCATTGTTTGGTGGGGATGGCATTTTCCCACCAAAAATAGGGCATGCACATTTTTCTTTTTTCTCAGTGATCTGTGGTTCTTGAATCTGCACCTACAAATATGTCTTTATTCATAACTCTGTTTTTTAATTTATACAATCTGTAATGATCTTAAATCCATAGGACTAAAGGGTCAGAGATAGACCTTTACATGTTCAGTATGTACCTGCTGTAGGCCTACATGGCTCAGGTATTTAAGGACCCTTCAGTTAAAGTTGCTCTAGATACAATTAACATTCAGTGTTACTCATAGTAAGTCCTTGAGGTCTAACAAACATCTGAAGGAACATCTCCCAAATTGCCGAAAACACATGTATTTGCCATTCATTTCTTAATAATTATTTCCTCCAATAATGTATGCCAACATATAAACAATAATCAATGTAATGTTCATAGACATACAAGTATTGTAGAGAGTTGCTTCCAAACACAAATCAGTAAACCCAGTTAGAACGAATCACAGTCTCTGTCTCCTGGTTATTGCATTACAAGTGAGTGCACTGCGTTCAGTGGACCACTGTTACACCAAGCTAGCATTGCTCTATTTATGCTCCTAAAGTATTTGATTGATTACTTTGCACAAAATTATCAATATTTGCTTCAGGCATATCTTCATTTTCAGAAATACTTTTGTTAAAATCCTCTATCTCTGCACCATCATGTTACTGTGACACACTGAATACAAAATACCTCTTAATCCGCATGTTTGTCCTTATGTCCTTCTTAACCTTGAGAGAAATTCAAGATATTTCATACAAAAAAATAGTTTGAGGCTCAAGGGAAGGAAAGGAATAAACTAAATGGGTTGTATTATGTTCCCTGGTCTCTAATGACTATAAAGATGTATGCATTTAAGGGTAAAGGTTGATAGGTGGTGCTTGAAAGTGAAAGAGTCTTCAAATCCTAATTGAAAAGACAGACATAACATTTAATTAGACAGTCTTTTATATCTAATTAATTATCCAGCTCTCCTTTATCACAGTCAGGAGCTTCAGCAGAGTGATTCGTCCTGTCATCATGATGACATTAACTTGATGCTGCACTTGAGTGAAAAGCTGACACACAGACATCCTCTTCAACATGTCCATTGTAGTTTTGAAGCCATCATTTTTTTATCTCGCAAAGCAGGGATTTTTGTTGAGAATCTGAACCCTGTTGGTACACGATAAATTGAACTTGGAAAGAGTTGAAACGAAGCGCCGTGTGATATGATGGACTTTATATCCCCAGGGAAATCGAACCAGCCTGGTGAGAGCAAGTGTGCCCCTAGCCCACCACTAACACAGGAAAACTGGGCTTTTTTGCTTTCTATTGCAAGGCCTTTTTATGTGCCTCCGGCAGAACTAAATACAAAAAAAAACTTGAATCGTGTGAGTGAAATGCACCATGCATTATGTATAAAGGTTGTTTTCTAAACCATTTTGTTTCAAGGATTAAGGCAGACTTTAATGAAACCTTTCCCTTTCGCCTTGTTTAACCTAAAAGGCAAAATGCTCATTTCTGGTACAAATGGTCCAGTATTTTTAAATAACACAGACATTTCATTATATTATCAGGAAACATGAGCTTGTGAATCAGTCACACCTGAAACATGAAACGTTTTCTCATTAATTTTTTTCACTGGATATATACTGTGTTGAGCAGATTTACACAGGAGAGAATAGTTTACTGTGGTTGGTTGCTACATATCTTCCCCGCTCATGTAGAGAATTAAAGCAGTGGGGAAGATGATGATTAATCATTTGATGATATCAGCCACTCCCTAATGAAAACAAGCTACATCTTCTCTTGATCATTTCACTCATTTCAGTCCGCCTCCTTCTATGAGTATTGATATTTTTTCTGTCAATTGTAGCAGTAAAATAAGCCGACTGTCTGATTCAGCAACTTTTCCCCATAAATACCAGTGATCAATGATCATCAGAGCAGCAGGGCTGTTGCTGTTGGACATTAATGCCGACACAGAGAAATGTCTGCATTCACCAAAATGATGATAGGGTGTAATCCTGAAATGGACATTACAGGGTTTCTATCATTTCCTCTGGATCAAAAATGTTTTTGTTTTTATATATTTTTCATCTATGCAATAGGCATTTATGTATATGTTTAGTTGTGGGTTACCTCCTTGCATTGTAATTGGTGCAACAAACAAGAGATTACACAATTAATGGAGGTTTCAGGAAACGGATGGTTTTCTGGAATACAGCTTGGTCTTCTTCCAGTCAATTGTATTTGCCGCTCATTTGTCGGAAAGCCACCACTTATAGGTTTCCGCAAAAACAAAGGAACAATGCTTCTTACTTGGGGTGCAAAATGTACTCCTTTTTTCCAACAGTGAAATGGCTTCTAAATATGAAAAGGTTACTCGCCCATCAAAAGATGACCCTTGTATTTTCATAAATAAAAATACATATGAGGATATAAAAAATTATAATAAGCATAAGGTGGGTGCCATATATTTAAAAAGTCATTAAAAGTGTAATTAAAAAGCATAGATATTCATAGCCTTGAAAAAACGCCTTATATGAACAGACTAAGTGGAATACATCTACTCTTCATAATCCAACCTTGTTTTGTGTTGGTTGCCTATACAATTAAAGAGAGCTGTGATTCCAATATGTGTAAATAAATGTTTCTTCTGTTCATGACATTATACCTTAACTATGTGAAAAATATGTTGTAGACTAAACTTTGTGAGTGATTAAACACAGCTGGCATTATGTGTCAGGCAGTGGCGGACTGGGCCGGTAACGAAGTGGGCCGGTCGAACAATGTGGGCCGGTCGGATAAAGTCACTAGCTTCTCCCCCCCCCCCGTTGACAATTTACTACTGGTACCGTAGTGGGCCGGTCGAGATGCCCGGGCTGATTTTTAGTCCGCCCCTGGTGTCAGGTGTTATGACTTCTGCATAACTGATGCACCGGTGTTTGTCCAAAGTATCATTCATTCAACTCCATAATGACATCTGTTCTCATCATCCCATCTCTTCTATAAACTGCTACACTCATTACATAGGTATTAATATTTGATACTATTCTACAAATCCTGAGGCGTGCTGTGGTTTAGGCTGATGAATATTCAGTGGCTAATTACATGTGATTGTTGAGGCAAAAGTTCAGTTCAGCAGTGCAGTCACTGAGAAAGGAAAGCCAAAGATGCACATGTCTGAGATTGCCTAAGGAAAAAGTAAATGAAAGTCCCCTGTCGCTCAACATCTGACCATTACTGTCTTCTTTTAGTAAGTATTCATTTTAGTCCAGCACCTGTAATAAATCTTGATTAGAACTTCATCTCTCCATGTTTCCAATGTAGCATGCGTGATGTCTGATGAGAGTGCTGGAATTAGCTATCTAAGTCAATTAAAATTACATATCCTTAGAAATTGAATAATATTTAATTAAATCCCAATCCCAGTGGATTAAAAATGGTGATGAATATACGTTTTTGTTGGATTTATTTTTGTTCCAAGTCTATTTTCTTCTAGCTTCTGAATTTCTTGTTGGAGCTGATTATTCAGATTTCTACAGAAGTATTAGTGAAGTTTATATTGAGAACTCAGATGCTAAAGCTGTTAATCAGTGGATATATGACTATATGGTAGTGGATATTATCTTAACAAAGTACTGTTCTCATTAGACAGGAGAATATATTTGCTGACCTGCAAGCGGTGTAGTACATTTATGATGTGTTAAAATGGTAATAAGGTTTAATAGTAATTGAAAAGATATTGTAGCATGGCTGTTATAAGAGCCACATGCAGTCCAACAATGAAGCACATGAAATCCCATCCCGGTGTGAGTCACTACCAAAAATCTGGTTAATAACAACAAACCACAACATTTAAATGTGAACAAGGAACCACATTATACTATTCTGTAGAAGTATGCAATACTAAAATACTAAAATAATGGTGCTCCTCTTGCAAAACATGTGTGATGCTTAACACAATGTGTAGACAGATTACCAGAGTAATCTGTCTACACATTTTGTTAAGCATCACACATGTTGCCATGAACACTCAAAATGACTCCTGTACCCTTTCACAGACTCTAGCACCTTGGACAAATCGTTTAAAAAGCTCTTGTCACTTAGTTTCCAAAAATAACACTTAGCAAGGCTTCCTGCAAAGTATTTTTTTAGTCAACCTGTTTCTGTCAAAGTGAAGACTGTCTACAACACTAACACAAACTACATTTCCGGGTGTTATAAAAAAATATGTTGTCTGGTTTTGTTTTGACTATTCTCGGTAGCTCTATAAAAATGCATCCACAATCCACAATGCTAATCATTTACTAACATGTGTACACTTCAGATACACAAGCAGGTGTTTAATGATCATGGTTACAAGAATAACCATGTATAGTTAAGGAAACAGAAACACAGATGACTGAATCCTGTGATAATACTGTATCTATTATATTGGGGTCCATTTTAAGCTTTTATTTTTGGCATTTTCATCTGGACAATTTGACGTTGAGGGTCATGTGTGTGTTGTAATGGTACTATTTTATAATTGTGGTGCATTTACACTGTTACCATGTTAGACTTACTGTACATTCAATGAAAACAAATCTGTCTGGTGTATCTAAGTGAATCAGGGCAAAATTACGATGGATGTTTCTGTAAATACATTTTCAGCCAAAATGTAGTCAATACTAATCTTTCAAGGACAGACTGTCCTCCATGTTGTTTCCCAGGCCTATTATATAAATGGCATAGGTTATAGATTGAGCCCAAAGAATCGTTGAGCGACAATGTTTCATTCGAATTGAGATGGATTTTGACCATTTGTTTTTTTGACGTCATTCTTCTAGGGCTACCTTTTCCCTTTTGATGAATTGCTCTGTATGATTTTAGCAAAGTCCTTTGCGAGCTCACATTTTGTGCTTGTGCCCTGAATTAGTCTGACATTTCATGCTTGAATGCCTTCATGACATTTAGTTTAAGGAAATATCATGGTCTGCTGAACTGTCCAGGTCTAACCACAAACACTGATTAAAAGGGAATACATGGAGGCCCTGTGCCAGTCTCGTTTTAAACAGCAATACTGTGTACTGTCGATATCCAAGAAATGGTGATATTTATATTTTCAAAAAAATGTTTTATGATATCTGTGCAGCATTTTATTTTGATTAGTGTACGACTTCAGTGTGGTCAGAAACAGATGTTCCTCAGGAGGGGAAAATGACAAGTACATCACTGGAATATTTCCCTGAAGCATTTCTATAAGATTGCTTTTGTGGTTTATTTATTTTCTGGTCATAAAGATAGATTGAATATGTTGAAATGATGAACAGGTCCCTTGATTGCTTTGAGATTGAAGAGGTAATTGTCTTTTGAAATTGAGGGATTTTTCTTTTCTCTTATTGATTAGATTCACATAACTGATTAAAAATAAGGCAAAATATAATACACAAATTACAACCTGGACTGCAATGGGGACACCTTGACATGCTCACATTAAAAACAGAATGAATCATCTTTACATATCTTTTACTAAATTATATTGATTGTCCTTGAATGAATAAAGTCAAAGCTAAATGTAAAGCCATATTTGGAAAGCTCATTATTTTTTGTTATATTACCATGATTAACTGGTTTCAACAACAGGTTGAATACTATCATAAAACTAAAATATCATAACATCTTTAAAATCAATTCACCATATAGATCACAGCTAGCCAAGACATAATTACCTTTAGACCAAGACATCCATGGCACTCCATCTAGTGCCATCTTGGCAGTGACCTAAGAAGGCACCAACCTGTCACTCAAAGTGGCCCCGCCCCCGCCCCTAACACTATAATAATAATTATACATTTATTTTGTTAGCGCTTTTACAGGTGCTCAAAGACGCTTTACAGATATAGTGAAAAGAAAAGAAATATGTCAGTTTAAGGTCTTAATATAAGATTGAATGGGTTATTTTAAAATGTGCCCCCTGTACAGATGTCATAAACATAGAGATTAGATGTAAAGATGCTTTTTGTACCAGGCTATAAACACATTTATTTAATCTGTTAAGTTGGCCATCTTATCCTAATGTAACGTTTAAGGGGAATGATGTACTTTAAAGAAAATACTTTTTGTAAGCAAGAGGTCCCCTGGAGGATCAGTAAACACCTTCAGTTTATCTCTCATCTTTCAACTCTTGCATCATTCCTCCGCTCTAGCTCTGCTTTAACTGTTATCCACAAAGCAAAGAGCCTTTCATTATGCATTCTAAGTGAGTTTATGTTATATAATGTACTTTCCGCAACCGTCGATGCCTGTGGTTACAGGTCTGCAGTTCACCCGGATGACAGAAGATGACAATTAAGAGCCACAGTAACCAGCGACGAGCGCGAGGGGTCATAGCTGGTGCGTGGGCTTGTCATGTGCACCAGATCCTTGGGGGAGTTTTAATGGTTTATTGGTGGAGCACCATAGGGTTACACGGTGTCAGACGCTAAGGAGGATAAGAGAGGTTGATGCAGTGCTCAGCCCGGATTATTATTTTTTTCTCTATCTCCCTTTTGCACGTGATGCCTTTGTGATGAGTAAATGGCCCAGACACCAGAGGTTAAGTTGGCAATTAAAAAATGTCAAGGAAGTTTCTTATCCACTTCCTTTCACCTTCCTCTGTCACTTGATATAGAGTGTCCTTTGAGACCTGGCCTCTTTGTCACCATATGTGGTCGTATAACTCCCTTCATTAAAGTTAATTTGGATGTATGGACTCTCCCTCCCTGTGTTGCTCTTCCTTTTTAAAAATCTGATTTGTATTGAGATAGCCCTTAGGGAGTCGCTAGGTTTTCAGATTAATACATACATAACTTATAGAACAATTAAGTCAGAGGACATAAAAAGAAAACATAACTGAGCTTTTCTTGTGGCAAAAAGAAAAAGACAACAAAGGAAGAATCACATAACCTTTCTGAAATATGTACTGTATGTCTTGTCATTTAGATATGTTTCTCTAAGTAAATAATTATGTCTTCAAGTAGTAGACAAGGGTTGGTCATCTTACAACTTCAGCATTCTCGAAGTAGTCCCAGCGAATGTATTATTCATGAAAGAGTTTGTCATTGTTTATAACAGTGTGTGTCCCACTGGGCGAATATCTCTTTGAATGCAAATTTGTTGAGCTACTGGGAAAATAGAAAGTTTTAGAGTTTGGAAAAAAAGTTTAAAAAATGTGATAATCAATGCACTATGCTCTCCACTTGTCAGAATCAAAACACTTATTTGCTTTTTAATTTGTTTCAACAATTGAAGATGCCGTGGAGCACTATGATGAATCCAAACATGAGTTTTGTAAGAAAGACATGTACTATGTCCAGACCCTGTCTGTGATTAACACTTTTGTGTTGTTATTTTTCTTTACCCGCTTTCAAACTACAAGAGAGATAAAGTAGTCAAACTTAATCAGTTTACCTAAGTATTTTTATTTTGCCTTCTAAACTGATTAATGTCTGAATAGATTTGTTTAACCTGTAAACCCCTGAGCCTGTTTTTCAGGTCGAAAATGACATTCCGAGAACAAATGACTATATCTTCTCTTCTAAAAGCGGTAAATTAATGATCTTTTTTCTCAATGCAATGATAAACCTGTGAGTTGCATGTATAAAAGGCAGAATCAATATAGAATTTCTTTATTTTAGTAAAGTAAATTCAGATTGAACATAGTAAAAAAAATGTAAATTATTGTGTCCGTCCAAAAAGAAAAACATTACTTATAGTGAAAACCACCCTTGAATGATGGGATAGTATACTAAAAGCTTTAGGAATCCAAACTATAACATATAATAAGTACCCTGTATCAAGATTGATGCAAAACAAGTGACATTTGACCTTTTTAGAGAGGTTTAGAAAAAAAAACACTTCTGGGGTCATTTGGGTGCATTTTCCATATCTCTGGAACCCATTGGTACATTTTGATGATCTCTTTTTAACCGTTAGAGCTAATAGAATCGAGGGGAAGTTCCTAAAATCCATCTAAACATTACCCATTGGTGAATGAGTGATGCGTAGCCAGAATGCCCAAAACAGGAAGCTGTCATACACTCTCATATGCAGCTAATATGAAATCTTGGTTATTGACATAAATATGATGATAGATTATCAGTGATCATTTCAAAGTGACACAGACACATTGGATTAACCTATGGATTAACCTTCAGCAGCGTTTTTCTCATTTTAATGCCATTGAACACAACTTTTGATCAGAAACAGCAAAAGGCAAGACATTTTTTTCACGATTTTGCTCCGTAAAGCTACGTTGTGTGATATCTGGGTTTGCTTCCCCTGCCGCAACTTTTGATGGCTCAGTGATGATACTTATACCCCTATAATATGTGGAATCTCAGCTTGCTAGCTAATATCTTGTTTGTGCAGATCTGATAAGTATAAGTATGTCTACCGTGAGTTCTGTGCTAAGTGCGTCAGCCCCCGCCCGGGTTTAACAGGTTAAAAAACTAATTATTCTTGGAAACTTCTGCCTGGATTATAGAGGTAACGGATGCTCTTGACCAAAGTGTTTTATCAAGGTTTGTTTGTAATTATAATATTGCATGAAGGCACACAGACAGTCGTAATGATATTATACTAATTGATTATATAATGTCAAATGTATTTGATAACCATTTTAGTACAAAGTTATTTGTTTGAAGTCATCTCCCTAGCATCTGTGTTCAGAGACAAATGACAGCTCTTATTGTAGTGCAGTTAATGCAATCATTACAGGAAATAATACCTTGAAATAAACATTGCCTTTCAGATCATTCTGGTCAATTGAGCAACTTTTTGAAAGCAGCCAGTGAAAAGCAAACCTTTAATACCATTTAAAGAGTAAAAGACAGGAGATTCTCTCTTTGGAAAACCTTAGGCTGTTTATCCGCCAAGTACATGGATATTGTTTTTTATTATTTAGTACCATGTGTAGCAAGGAGGTAAATGCCAGAATTAACAATGAAAATGTGTTAAATCTTAAAGTTTTGAAAAAAGCCAATATTCCACTTTCATTTAGTTTTTTAGGGAATTGCCATTCTGTGTGGGGGTGCTGCTTATATGGATATTGTCATGTTTTCAGTTTGATGCGGTATATTTCCAGAGTTCCCCGTGAATTCTTAACTAGCTGCCAACACTTTATGAATCAGTTGAAATAATGGAAAACAGATCTTGTTAAGATGTTACTGTAAATCTGAGAGGACCAAGAATAACTCAGTTCAAAGTATTAATTTATCTGCACAAACTAGATATCATATGAAAGCTGAGATTCCACATATTCCATTGGTATAAATTTCATCACTGTGCGACCAAAACTCACGGCAGCGAAGCCAGGAAAGACAACACAAAACGTAGCTTTACGGGGCCAAAACGGCAAATACGTCTTACCTCTGCTGTTTTCTGATCAAAAATTGTGTTCAATGGCACTACATCGAAAAAAACGCTGCTGAAGGTTAATCCAATGTGTCTGTGTCCCTTTGAAATGATTACTGATAATCCATCATCATATTTATGGCAATAAGCCTAGTTTTCAGTTTTCAGAGCGTAACATAGCTTTCAGTTTGGGCAAACTGCGTGCGCATCACTCTCACTCCTCAATGGTAACGTGAAGGTGGATTTAGGAACTTCCCCTTGATTCTATTGGCTCTAATGGTTCAAAAGAGGTGTCAATCATCACAATCAACCGATGGGGGGCAGAGACATGGCAAATCCACCCAAATGACCCCAGAAGTGTTTTTTTTCTTTCTAAATCTCTCTAAAAAGGTAAAATGACACTTGTTTTGCATCAATCTTTATACATGGTACTTATTATATGTTATAGTTTGTATTCCTAAAGCTTTTAGTCTACTATCCCATCATTCAAGGGTGGTTTTCACTATAAGTAATGTGTTTTTTTGGACGGACACTATAATTTCATTTGTTGTACTATGTTCAATCTGAATTTACTTTAAAATAAGAACATTCTATATTGATTCTGACTCTTCTACATCCAACTCACAGGTTTAACATTGCTTTGAGAAAAAAGATTATTAATGTACCCCTTTTAGAAGTGAAGATATAGTCATTTGATCTGGGAATGTCTTTTTCGAGCCTGAGACCTGAAAAACAGGCTTGGTGCAGGTTGTGATTTAATTTAAATACATTTTAATACACTTAATGAGGTAACACAATGGTAATTGCGCCTTGGCCCCACTGATGAAAGCCCTTTTATTTGCAGCATTACTAACTGGCTACTGCGACATAAGCAACTTGAGTTGTTATCTTTGGGAAGTGAGATCCAAAAACACGCCTGTTAAGCAGCTTTTTGTTCTACGTGCAGCAAAATGAGAGCAGAACTGAGTCCTTCGAGAGCTAACTTTAAACGTTAGATAAATTAGAGCATCACAAATAATGTGATGTTCATTCCTCCTGTCCTTCAGTCAGAACAACATCATATAAAACACCAATGGCTGCAAATCAGACATTCATATGGATTGCATGCTAAACTTAGTTTGGATGAATTAAGAAAAACATTATTTGACTTGATGAATCTCCGTGGGCAGTGGAGGAGTTTATTAACTGACTTTCATGCCATCATGTCCTATAAATTGTATTTGCTCAAATAGTTTTGGATTCATTTTTCCATGTTGTCTTCATTGTTAGACATTTTCATATTTTTTTCTCATTACCTTTGCTGCTTTGAACAGGTTATCTTTCATTAAATTGCGGCATTCTGATATTTAAATGTCCCAGGGCCTTTTTTAATTGGAATTCAGCAATTTTGTGGTCTTAGAACAAATACACAATGAGTTTTCTCGCCGCATATTTCTTCAAAGAAGGCTTTAATGTGGTCATCTGAAATTGGAAAATTATTCTCTTTTTCTCTTGGTTTCCCCTACTCCCTGTTCAATGGTACTAAAGTCATACTCTTTCACACAATTCTAAAACGTTCTAAAAAACTTGTTTTTTTGGTGGGAAACATTTGTGTGTCTAGGAAGCACAACCTATAACTCAAACTAACATTTTATAAAGACATAAAAGTATGGTTACACGTTTGAAAATAATTTCACAAACTCCTCAAATATTTCTCGGAGAGATATGTTGTTCAATGGATAAAAGAAATAATCACTTAAACACAAAAAGGTTGCCAGTGTCCTCAGAGCCTTCCTGTTGGAACCTGTGCAACTTTACTAAAATTAATGTTGTCAAACGTGATGTGAACAGCTGTTGCAGAGTGACCTTCGCCTGTTGGTGATGTAACGTGTTCATAAAAACGAGCCATCTCTCGTTTTAAGTGCAGCTTTATTGCCCAGGTAGTGATTTAACTTAAAATATGGAAAATAAAGTGTATCACATCCTTCTAAAGGACTAGAGGGCTTCTGTTCCATTCTAGACATCACTCCCTATAGAGCATCGTGTTATACTTTGCCCATTAGCAATTTTTGCAAGTGTTCTGCCATTTAGGAGTTTCCTATACTTTTTTCCTCCCTCTTTTTCTGCATTGTTGTTTGCATAGCAAGATTATTGTCACTGCTAAATCAGTATTTGTCTCATTTAAGCAAGGGCAAAACATATTACAATTGGTGACCAGTAGTTATTGACCAATGTTTGTCCCTTAAATTAATAACTGCTCACTTCGTTACCATGAACTATTCATTTGTGTTGGTCAATCTGCTAATTGTGCCCTCGAATGACTTAGGTCGCATTCACACCTAATAGTCCGCTTCTCTGCCGCATTCTTGTGACGCGTAAATACTACGCGTAAATACTACGCGTAAATACTACGCGTAAATACTACGCTCCCTATGTTTTGGTGGGAACTGCGTTCACACCAGCGATGAACCACTCCAGGGTTCACTTACAAGCGGTCCGAGACCACCTCTTTTAAGCGGACCAGAGTCCGGTTGTTTAGTTCACTTCAGATGTCTCGGACTGCGTTCACACCGACCCAAATGAACCGATTAAAACGGACTAAACGCGACTGGTGTGAATGCGACCTTAGACCATTTATTCAAATTAGACAATAGGCTTTAGTATTGTTGCAAAAGTAAGTGAAGTTAAAGGGGACCTATCATGCAAAATGCACTTTTGTACGTCTTTTATACATGAATATGTGTCCCCGGTGTGTCAGGGAACTCACCAAGTGTCAGAAAACACAACCCTCTCTCTTTTCCTCCATACCCAAATCTCTAAAAACGGGGCTGCAACGGATCTGATACAGACTGATACAGATTTGAAATATCTCTGACGTCAGAAACGAGGAGCTCCGCCTATATGGGCAACTCTCCACCTATCAGGAGGAGACAGCCACGGCCATTGCCGTTCGAAAGTGCTGGATACGCTGTAGTACATATGCCAGGCCTGTAGGTGGCGCTGTAGTCTGCCACAAAAGCAGCGAAGAAGACTTTTCACAGATTCAGCCCTTGCAAAAACAGGGCTAAAAAAGAGCAAATAGAGCGTAATGAAGCATGGCTAAAATGCATGATCTGTTTGGTATTTTGAAAAAAAAACGGGGGGGCTGAAAAACAGACATGTTTCATATAGGTATGGCCCTAGAATATATTATTCAAATATAGCATGATAGGTCCACTTTAAGTTGTTCTTGTGGTTAGTTAGGGAGGAGAAACCCAACTATTAGCAGTCCAGCAGCTGTGCATTAATGTAGTGATGGCCTTTAGTTACTGAAATGATAACCTAAAACTTGACAACACTGAATGTTTCTTGTTGTTTATACTCACTTGATGGTGTGGCTTCTACAGCACATCGCCAACACTAAGTGAGAAAGTAACCATTGTAAGGGCATACTGCAGTGTAGACAAACTAAAGAGATGTCGTATGTTTTACTCAGATGTGTGGACATGACATTTTGTCTCTCAAACAGAACAATTTGCTGCTTTGAATCTGCATATACTAACATTTTCCTGCTCGAAAGGATATGATCAATTTGAAAAGAAAAAAATATCCTGCAGTGAAGTTTTAAGAGCCCTTTAGGAGATGATGGAGACCTTTATTATCTTCTGTATAAAGACAATAATAATGGTGGGTAAACAGTTATACACTGCCCCAAAGTGGCCTCGGAAAGAGAAAGAAAAACAATCAATGTAGCTTTCAATGTACTTTAAGAAATAACCGGTTGCTCTGATTCATTCAGTGTGCATTCATGCCTACCTCACAGAAACTCATTTATTAATTTGAGGGTAATCTATGGTTCGCAAATAACCCAAAATGCTTCCCCTGAGGCTGCCAGGATTTGTAGTTTTAGAGCACACAATTCCTGTTTAATAGATTCATTAATTATTGGTTAATATGTGCACTGCTGCACTGATTCCCTTTCTTTACAGTGTACATGGAAACTCCATATTTGCCGACCTACATTATCATGTATGTATATTTTAGAAAAAAAATTGAAACACCAAATACATACAGTCTGTATTTCCCCCCAGTTTACCACGAAAGAATATTCCGGTTAATTTCCACTGCTGGTAATGTAGCAGTTTCAATGTAATGAACAGATGTTCCCGAACAGCAGTGATATTTACCATTCTGCAGCAGCGCCTCTATCAGCCGTCGGGCTCTGCAATCCACGGATGTGCTTAAAGACGGCGTGAGTGTGTTGATATTGGTAATATCTCGGCACTTCTACTCCAACATTGATGTGTGGCTAAATCCCTCCTTCCCCTGATGACTTCAACTGTTGCTTACATAAGCTGCTTCATCCTGCCCAATCTCCAAAACAACATCCAGACACAACGTGCGTCAGATCAATGAACATTGCCAGAAGCTATTCACATAGCAGGACAAAAACATAAAAAACAAACTCTGCAGAAGGGCAAAATGCTTGTCTGCAGAGATTTGAGATGCAAACCAGTAAAGGTTTATAATCAAAGACATGGATGTTAAGATTTGTTTCATCTTATTTGTTCAAGGACAAGCCCGGATCCTATGCACACACACATTTTGTATTTTGTAGGAATGTGTGTGTGGCTCAACAAATGCTTCTGTTCTGTTTTCATGTATTTGGCATTGTATCCTCTCACTGTTTGGCTGAAAGACTGTGAGTCACTGAAATCACCAGATTGCAAATTGATTATTAACACTGAAAAGCACATTGGAATATGGCATTTGATCTCAGAATTGGGATTACAAACTTGTGTGTTGACTTTGATCAGTTCTCGGCTATCGTTTTAGAGAATATCTCACTGTAGTCTACATGTGTGTAGGGAATAAGAGAAGAAACATAACATTCTCTCTGAAAGTTCCTTTGATTTAACTATTTGTGAAATATTTATCGATTACTCAGTCATCAAAATTAATTGAAAGGAAAACACATAATACCCCATTTCCAGTTGTAAGGATGTGCTGCTTTCCTTTGTGTTGTGTCATATTAAAAACATGTTTTATATTATTGATATTTTTTAAATGTAATCATGAATTTTGAAAAGACAACTGATAATGACAACATAATGAAATAGTAAATAATTATAAGTTGCAGCCATTCAAAGAAAAACACCAAATTCAGTTAAGTTATCATCCTCCCCTTCTCTGCATTTCCATGAAAAATACTGATAAATTGCAGAATTAGAGAAAATGATTACATTAGTCTTTATGATCAATATTAGTTTATGTCCTAATGGAGAGATTCAGCCCATATTTCAACCTTATGGCGATACAGAGTGTAATGTGTCCCAGGACTAACCCTGGGTATTCAATTCATATTTATGCTTCAGAGCTTGAAGACAGCGTGACCCCAGGTTTACTGTGCTCAGCTCCGCAGGGAGAGAGACCTGCCTTTTGACCCAAGTGTGCTTCCCTCAAGTCATCTTATTATGGAGTCATCTGCCCTGCTGTTTGATGGACTGCTACCTTGTGGGCCGTGAGTCCTTATAGGATGCTAATTAACTAAAATGACAAGATAATGATGTGTTGCTGAATGGACCCATATCACATTTTAATGATTTAGCAATACAGAGAGAAAACCCCCCCCACAATATTCAATCAAGCATCTTCCCTCAGCTGATTCCGCTCAGCCACAAGCAATCCAAATCTGAAATGAATATTGTTCTCGTTTTTTATCATTTAATTGATAAACACAGTGGTTTTAAGACAGTTATGGCAGCTCTTCTATTACGTGATTCCTTCGCAGTATGAGCCCCGTGTCGTTTCAGATTAAGGATTAAATAATGATGAAGTAAAACAAAGACAGAAAAAAAGTGCAGAAATGACTCATGGAGAGAATCCAAAACTATTAGCTTAATAGCATATGTCAGCCATAGAAAGAGACACTATTGGCATGCATGTCATGTTTTAAAATGGAGAATGCATTAAATGATGAACAATAATTGAACCATAGCACATTAGAGTTGGATTATAATTTGGGGCAGCTCTACATATGGAATAAGACTTGTGGTTAGTAAAATGACTGTGGAAAATATGTTAATTTAACAATTAGTAGATTGATAAAAACAACTATCAATTTCCAGCTCTTCAGGTAATTGGGGTCTGAACATCTTTGGGTCCTGTACTTTTCATTGGACTAAACATGCAATACAAATAAAAGCGAGCAATACTTTTCCTATCCAATTCTAGACCCAATGATTCCTCAATTGCTTTAATAATTATAATACCTAGAATAATCTGCATTGATTGATACAAATGAAAAATGATTTGTTCCACTTGAAAGTTAAAGCTAATTTACAAACAAAAGGCCTTTAGTATGAACATCATTGGCAACATCCCCAAATTGTTCCATTTAAAATATCCTTTAAACCTTAACCTTATTTATAAGAGATATATTTAATTAAAAAAAAAAGGTTAGTTATTTTATCTCCATGTGGGATGGACCTATGTTAAGCAGGCAGCACAACATTAAATGCAAGGGGCATTTCCATCTTACACCTCCATTTGACATCAAGGATAATGGCCTCCGTCAGCCTGTTAAAGGTTGGTCCAGCAACCCTTCTGTCATGTCCTGCATCAGCCTGTATTTCCATAACCTTGTCACTTTTTATTGCAGCATAAATCGGTGTAAGGTCAGCCAAGTCCTGGTCGTGTAGATGGTAACAGGGCATGAGGTTAATTAAAAGACTGTGCAGATGAACCCCTTACACCCCCTACCCAAAAGCCCCACACACAGGCACACACACACATGCTTACATCCTTTGTCTTCCAAAGAATAAATTGCATGTGAAAGCTTTGATGCACACCAACGCCCAGTATTGAACACTTAAACCCAGTGCAGCATGTAGTAGATCCATGAGCAATGTGAGCTCCCTCGTTCAGGCAGTTTTGTCTGCCACTACGAGTTATGCTCACCTCCTAGTAATGGTTCTTCCAGGCTTGAAATTAGCACAATTTACCCCACTCTGTGGCACGTCTTGGTGCTGAAAACCAACTGGTTGCGCCACGTTCCGCTCCTGATAAGCCCATACGACAGAACAAGCCAAGGACGTAAGGGAATATAAAAGTTGTCAGCTTACATGACCAAGTAGTGTTGTGTGAAATGACTTTAGCCCGACATTGTTAACGCTGAGCAGGCTGCCTCCGCCATGCTCGATAAAGGCAAATAAAAGGCCAGATAAAGTCCTGATGGGATACAATGTGTGTGTGTGTGTGTGTGTGTGGTTGCAGGGGTATAAAGTGTGCCATCTAATCCTTGGCCTCTATTATAGACAATGTTTAGCAACACAGACAGCCTCTGCTCTATTCACCCCTAGAATCGTTTCTGCTTCTCTGTGTCACTCTCACTCTCCCATGCTATCACTCTGTCCACTCTAAGGCACAGACTGATGCTACCCAGATAACACCTGTAGTTTTTGAGCGTTTGTTTGTTGTTTATCCAGAATATTCTCTATCACCCATGCATACTGCCTCAAAGACAAAGAGTAAATCTCTCAAAACCAGTGCGTTCCAACAGTATCAAATATGCACCACGTATTTGCAACGTCCCTGTTTCGATTGCAACGGGGTACCAGGGTCACATGTCACGCGCTTCTCTCTGCTGATGTTTAATGTTGCTCTGTGCTCTCTGTCCAATAAAAAGCATTACCTTCAGTGGGATGAGTAGCGAGGAGGGAGCAGCAGGTCTGAGCTGAGGCCCATTCTGCCAGCCCCAGAGAGAAGAGAGAAACTATAGACATGACAAAACCAAGTCTGTTTGATTAGGACATTCTCACTGCAACTGCTGGCCATGTGCGTGCTAATTAGCATGAGTACAATTCATTACCCAAGGAGACATGGGATTATGTCTCTGGATCACTCAGCAGCTAAAAGTTTTGACACTCACTAATTTAACAGATGGAGAGCTCACTTAACTTTGCCTGCTCCCTGTAGGCAAGTGGTGTTATTAAAGGGAGGGGGAAATCGTGCAAATGTGGGAATGTGTGCGTATGAGAGGGAGACAGAGACAGAGATGAGAAAAAAGCAGACTGTTTTTGTTGGAGATGCAAATCTTGTTTGATTGGATCAGCAAAAAAGCAGCTGTTTCACAGCAGTAGGAACTACAGAAGATATGGTGGCACATTACAAATCATCTGAAATGTACACGCAAGAACAGTGTTACATGACGAGTTAGTATGCTGGAATAAGACTAATTGCGCATTATTTTTGTTTGACTGTATACTTCTTAGTAAGAGTAGGAGTACAAAATAAAGTAGCTTCAATTGTTGTCTATGGATATGCGTGTGCGGTCACCTTAGGTAACCATATGCAAGTGTAGGAGTAACCTATCAAGAGCACATGATTAATAACAAACATTAGACTGAATCACAAATCAAACACAAAGATTCACCCCAGATCTGCCTTATTCATTTTACTAAGACATGTGTTATCCTGTAAAAAAAAAGCAGTAGGAGCAGGAAATGAATTATGTTGCTGGTAGAAGAGGCACAGAGAAATTATAGAAGAAGGAGAATTTAGGATCACAAGGACACATACGGATGTGGTGAAAGTGATAGCAAATTAAATGAATGGTGTTGTTTGCACCATTGATATTGATTGATTATGAAGTCAAATGCAAGTAGTAGACAAAAACGACCTGATTTCAAACTCAAAACAATAAAATGTTTTGTACTGTTATGCATCAGAAGGTGTTAGTTCACCTCTGTCTGTTTGACAACCACAGTTCACTGTCCTTTACATTAAGAGACCTTTAAGGCTCTCGTTTTAAGTGAAAACAAATGTGATTAAATACATTTATTCTTGAGCTTGAAAGTGGGAGTAAAGGCAAAGTTATTTCCTTTCTTTTATCCTTCACTCATGTCCAACATTTCTCTTCAAACTATCAGTTTGATAAATATGGGCCCAGATTTTCTAAGTGAAAAAGACAGAAGTGATTGTGTTTGTCTCTTGAACAGTAATTGATCTCAGGCAGGATGACACATACTGCCATCATCTGGGTCTGCCCTTGGGCCTCATATTGATAATACACTCATTTAGAGAGCCCGCTTTGAAGGTCTGCTCCATCTTGCTACTGCTGTTATATTTTTTACACTGATTTAGGTGTTTTGTCGAGGTTGTAGTCTCCTTTATAATGCAGTCCTAGAGATCATTATAAGATATAAAATGACACATAGTATGGTAATTTGTCTCAACTGAAATGTCAAATTACTCTTCTGGTACTGTATACTGCTGTGAAGATAAAAGAAGGCCCATCTCCTCAGTCCATTTACTGTACGAGTTGTCTGATATCAGAGAAAATAGTCTCTGACCCCATTCATATGCTTTGCTGAACAAATAAAATGTCTATGTGCTGTTCAAAGTTTTCTGGCGCCCTCAGTGCAAAACCGCTACAAACACTAATTCCTATCTATGATACTGTAGCTTCAGAAATAATGAGAAGTGTCAGGGTTTGTGTCATAGCTTTTCAACAAGAATGTGATTAAGAGCGAAAACATACGTGGAAGCCTTTTTGCTATTTAAATCATCATACAGTGTATGCTCTCAAATAATGTTCTTAGCCATGCTAGCAGTGCGACCTTAAGGAGGCGATGGATGTATTTCCATACATTTTTAACTAAATTATAAAGTTAGCTTATAAATGACCATCACTTTGGGGATCCCTGCCTTAAGCAACATAATCAGGTTCCAGTGTTTGACTAAAAGCTTTTTAAAAAATAATAATATGCAAAACACTAAACTAAGATGAAAACAGTCATGGTAAATGGACTGTACTTATATAGCGCTTTATCAGTTCTTCACGACCCCTCAAAGCTTTCACATACTACTACTCATTCACCCATTCACACCTCATTCATGCGGAGCAGTACCACTCGCTCTTGGAAGCTAACATTTATACACATTCACACACATTGGGAGCAACTCATGCCCAGGGATACATAGACAGGTTGACTGAACGGGCTGGCCCCTAAACATGACCTGCGGCTGCTTAGCATCGACATGCTAGCATAGTCATTGTGAACATGTTGACGTTAGCATTTGGTACAGCTCCACAGAGAAGCTAGCATGGCAGTAGATTGTTAGTCTTTTTATTTAACAAGTGAAGTGTATTCATAATAGATCAGGAATATTGAGAGTCACATTGAAGACACTGTATGTTGCTCTACATGGACAGTAAATTACATAATATTGTGTCATATCATCGCTTTTCCATGTCATATTATGATGATGTGGGTAGAGAATGCCAGAGTGAGAAAAAAGAGAGAGAAACTAAAGCACCATTATCTCGTTGTTTGCTATGCTATAAACTAATTTTGTTTTAATAGTTATAAGGTCAGCTCTGAAAGCACTGAGACACTTTTCTGAGGAAGGAATTAGCTTGTACAAGGGCTGTAACAAATTATATTGAACATTCTAAATAAATATATATAATGTTTAATATTACTTAAACTTTTTTTGTCAAATTAATTGAAAAAATGAAAATGTAGAAACGATGATTTAACGTTCTGGATTATTTACATTATATTATCTTATGTGTATGATTACCACGTTATGAATAATATATATGATATACAGCTAGTCTGAACATTGTGCATCTTCCATGACCGTTGTATACAAAAAAGTCATTGTCTTTTTTATTTCGCAAAACCAACTGTGCACGCACATTTTTATATGGAGAACATTACAATTATCTTCTCTTCAAATATTTTTTTTTAGCTCTTTAAAGATAAATACAAAAACTCCATTCACGCTTTTAAAGTCTGTAATAAACATAAGGGAGGGATGAGAAAGGCCAAATATGATTCACAGTCTGAATCGACTCGCCAGACGTTCGGGCATGCGAGGCTAACATGCTCACTTACTGTAAGAGTTTAAGACAAATGCAACCAAGAGCGGAGGCTGGGAGTTCCTAGTATTCATTTGTGGGATAAAGCTAATGTTAGAGTAACCAAAACATGAAGTTGTGTTAAAATGAGACACAGTTACAATTACAGCAATAAAAAGGAAGTAGACAATAAGTAAGTATCTTTCTATCTTCCTGTATCTCCTTTTTTTGTACAATACATTCAGTGCTTAATCTTGCCATCAATGCATGGTCAATTCACACCTGTCACAGTTGTGTTTGCTCTACTGAACATCTCTCTCAGTCACGCATGACCACCAATTTAATTGATCACGACTTAAAGAAAAATAAAGAGGCAACATGTTCAAGGAGAGGCGTCTTTTATCAGACATGCCTTTAGAATAGAGTTTCACTTTGAGATTTCCACTCAAATGTAATTAGTGTCTACCCTCCTACATTAAAGGCTCTACTTCTTGTGTCACTCTCTTGGCCTGTCACACGCATTTCTGGTTTCTTTCTCCCTCCCCATCCTTCTTCCATTTAGACCCTTGTCACTCAGTTAGACTCTTCTTAAGATAGTTGTGCTTGTGCCCAATGATGACTTAAGCTCTGACATCAGTGCAACTGTCACTGATTATGAAAAATTAGCTTCTCTTTTGGCCTACTCCAGTGAGCTTTAAAGCTGCTTTGGAGGAGATTTCTTGTCAGCTGCAGTGGCTTTGTTTTGAAAACGTGCTCTTTGCCATGAATACTGATTAAGGGGTATCAAGGTACAACACGATCTTGATCAAGTATAGTGTGCTGGGAAGAGATATGTATTTGTAGTTTGACACAGAAGAATTGCAGTGGAGAAGGCTTATAAAGGGAAGAACTGGCGATAGTGCAGGCGGTTGTAGCTGGAATACCAATGTAGTTCTCAGGGCCGTCCCTCCCTACAGGCCGATCATGCAGACTGCGTGGGGCCTCACCTTGCAGAGGGGGCCTCATCTGGCGGAGGGGGCCTCATCTTGCAGAGGGGGCCTCACCTTGCAGAGGGGGCCTCATCTTGCGGACGGGGCCTCATCTGGCAGAGGGGGCCTCATCTGGCAGAGGGGGCCTCATCTGGCGGAGGGGGCCTGATCTCACGGAGGGGGCCTCATCTGGCGGAGGGGGCCTCACCTTGCAGAGGGGGCCTCATCTCGCGGAGGGGGCCTCATCTCGCGGGGGGGGCCTCATCTCGCGGAGGGGGCCTCATCTCGCGGAGGGAGCCTCATCTCGCGGAGGGAGCCTCAACTGAGCCGCAAATGAGGCGCACCTATGCGCTTATGCGGCGCAATTAGTGTGGTTTTGCCGCTTCAAGGCTCCACTAGCACCCAACCCCCCCGTTGACGCTCGCGAAACAGAGGTCCTCATCATGTAACTTTGCGTGGGGCCTCAAGTTGGCCAGGGACGGCCCTTGCAGTTCTGTACTGTATCTCACCAGTAGTTTTCTTTAGGCAGAGGTGCTCATCTTCTTATAACTGGAATGACTTTGCAGAACACAATGCAGTTTTAAAACATATAAATATTTTACACTTTTTCGAAGTTAGTGGAATTTACAGAGCTTATAAGGAATTCAGATCATATCTATGATTCAGAGTCTCAACCTCAACAAAGGGTGAGCTGGCAGATGAGCTAATGGTACAAAGAGCACGAACATTGGCAACTGTGCTGACATATCTATAAGTGTTAAAATGAGCGGGAACCAGCGGGTTGGCTTAATGCTTTTGTGATGAAATTGTGAGTCAGGGCTGCGTTAACAGGTTTGAGTACAGTGAAGAAACGCCAAATGCAATATACAGGGAAACTGTGACTTCATCACTTCACTATGTCTTTGTTTTCTGCTATAATAATGTTCTTGATGCCATAATAAAAATCTCTACATTATAAACAGTATTGCTGTTAAAACAACAGGGTTACACAGTACTATGACTTAAACTATAATTAAAAATGTTTTTAAAAGTGTTATTCATTGGGGGTTTACATGGTGATGAGATATTGTTTGATAATGTGTCAAGGATATTAAGGAAAGTCTGGTGACATCCTATAGTTTTCTTATGAAACTTCAATAATTAACAAATAAGGAATTAACTGTGTGTCATTTCACTGCCTTGTCTCTGTAAATATTCACTATGTTTATACACAGCTTTAATCTTCTCCAATCCACAATTTAATCCTGTTTGTGATACAATAGTTCCTAATACATATACAAAGATCACAAAATAAAGTATCTCTACAATATATATACAAAATAAAAAGTATCATCATCAAGAACAGGATGGGGAAATAAAAGTTGCAACACCAAACTGCCTTCAAAAGCCACCTTTATTTTAAATAAACACATGGTCAAAAATATGACCAATACATCTTTGTAATCTGTTACTATATTTTATGTAAAATCATTTAAAAAATAAATAAAACATCCCACTATGAAAACTTGATATCAGAACAATGTCTTTGACGAATCTGATAAAGCTAGTGAAATTGTAATTTACTGTACAGCTACACAAACTTAAACATCCAGACATTGTTCTTTTATCAAACCGTTGCACAGTTATTTCCCTCAAAATAACAATCCTTAAAAACTAATGACAAAATAGATATTATTAGGAAAGTATGCTCGTACTGTACATGCACTAGACAGACACAGGATTAATCACCATGACAGTCTTACTGTAGGACTTTCAATGATGAGCAATGCCGTAGGGTGGTTGACACACAAGGCTCACCAGCGCTCCAAACAGGCCTCTCGATGTCAGCTTAAACAGATGGTAGAGGGATTGTGTTACATTAATGAAAGGTCCCTGCTTCACTTGAGGTATCTGTCTTCCTGACAGTTCATGTCCCTGTTGAGAACTTATCAAAGTTTCCCCATCATTTTTAAAGAAGTTTCATGTCACCTCCATTGCCAAGAGCCCTCATTTTTAACATCCTCAAGGCCAGTCAAACAAGCGCGGGGTGATTATGACACTTTAACCCCTCAAGGGAGACAGCAGTGTGTCATTGACTATAGCCGCTACATTAACACATACTTGCTAACCATTTTTGCACCAGCCCACATGTGCAGGGATAAAAATCTCATAAATGTGCAAAATGATGTAAGACTGGGCAGCTTGTATTCTATTCAGTATCCATTTACACTTTTTTGTACTTTCCTGGCAGCTACAGTTTTAAAATGATTGTGTAAATCACTCTTTTATGCAATTTTAAAATACAACCTTGATTTAAATCAAAGCAATGTGTTTGAACTGCTCAAAACCCACCATAGGCAGGACACCTCATCTGTGCACAGTTGGTTGATGAATGCGCGGTAAGAACTATGGTACATTTCCAACTGGGCTCAATTTTGCCAAAAGACACGCTGCTACTCAGTAGCGTTGGCTTCATGTTGTGCTGAACATTTTCTTAGATATGAATATATGAACCTTTCTGATCATAATACACTCTAAAATTGATTGCAGCCTTATAGCACATACACAAATAAATTCTGTATTCATTTGGATGAATAGTCTATACTGCTACTTATCTGAAATGAAAATTATTAGTCTAAGGTTGCCTGGAAGAAAATCACATTTGTTATTTTTGTTCCTGCATTGCTCATTATGCATGTAGCTATTTTCTCTTTTGCTGTATTTTTTTGTCAGAAGTTGCTGATTGAAAGCTGAACATTACAGGGATGCACTTATCTGGTGGTCAGCAGTGTGCTTTCTTGATTCATGCTGTAATATTTGGAGGCGGCTGACGTGATTGTCTCACATCAGATGCAGAGGGTTGCTGTGTATGTACATCAGCAGTGTATTATTAGACTGCTGACAAAATGCACTTGTGAAATCAGCCAAGAGCTGGCTGTTGTTTTGTTCGATTCTGACGCTGCCAAGAGTGATCTTAACCCTGTAAAGCCCAAATATAGAAAAACATTATAATTGTTTTTTTTAGACCTTTCAGATGTTGTTGTAGGGAGCCTCTGGAGCAGAAATTAAAGAGTTTTCACATGTGTTACGTTTTGGTAAGTTTTTAGGGAAATGTTGTAATATTGCAACGTTTAGGTGGAAGCAGAATTGTTCTATGTCTACTCACATTGTCTGAATAAATATGTTGAACAACTAAGGGTTCATTTGCAGGATTGATTGCTTACTTACAGTAGCCCTATATCAGTTTATAGCATGAATAATAATCACACATCAGTCATATTTTTTATGAATAGTCATTTATTAAATATGAATACAATGGTAGTCCCAGAAACAGTTCCTATCGTCGGAAAAGCAGAGACGAACACTTGGTGCATTGTGTGTGTGTGTACCCTTTACTGCAGTGTCTGCAGCGTCCTCTCTTTGTCTTCACTGGAAAATGTGCCATTAGGTCCTTGCGTACATCCAGTGGAGGTTGTGATCTCCATCACCTGAGGCTGGTCTCTTCTGAGCATTCAACGGGCTCCTTGATGTCACTGTCGCGGCTGGGCTCCCGTTGCCTGAAGATGGTCGTCCTCTCTTGGGTGCTTTCAGAGGAGTTGTGTTCACCTGATTATAACAGAATCAATCAAGATACATGTCAAAAATACATTAGGATACAAGTCAAAAATATTACAGTGAGATATAAAAAAATAGTACAAACGGCAAATGGCAGAAATGCATTCTTACCAGGATGAGAGAGGATGCTAGATCTGCCTGAAACTGTCTCCTGTTCAGGATCTCCTGCTTTGGCATCTTTAGAGCTTTGCACTCCTGCTTGTACACTCTAAAAAGTCATTCAGGGGACCTTTTACCTCCACTTAATGAAATGCATGGTTGCAAGATACAAATTTGGATTAATTGATTTAGATAAACATTTTAAGTTGCAAACATTTATTTATAAGTTGTGTTGAGGTAATAATGTTGGTAATTACATCAACTTAATATTGTGTGTGATTTGAACTCTGATTTCTGCGTTAATTGACTTAAAACTAAATTCAAGTTGTAGTAAGTAATGCAATTGGCTTGATAACAATTGTTCTACACCTTGAGTTAAGGATTTCAAGTCCACTCCCACTTAACATGCCTGGCCAAGTTCCGACAGTTAAGACAAATAGACATACTACACAAAGGACATTTTAAGGTGAGTGTCATCTGTTGTCATTCAAATACAGTAGATAGCCTTGTAGTTGCACTGTATAGGCAAATTGCTGTTTGACCAAAATTAGCAGCCTTTGAACTGTGAATAGTTATGTGAGAGGGTACAAAGTAGTAGAGGCTACTGTGAGAGTAAAAATACTTTGGTTACTATTGTGATATAACTTTTTATTATAAATGAATCTCGGTGAAGCAGATCAAGGACATGCTTCTTGAGGTAGGATCGTTATTTAGAGTTATCATTGAAATGCAAGTTGTTGGCAGTCACCCATTCAGAATATATTAATTTAGGTCATTTCTCTTTTTTTCCTTTTTCAAAAATAGCACAATACAATTGAAGTACGCAGAGAACTATAGCCATCCGCTGCCTTGTCGTGTACCTTGGAGAAAAGGAAGAGGACCTTTTCAAGGAGTTTAGCGACGTAATTCAAAACCTTGAAATAAAATTAAATCCATGGGCACAGGACACAGGACAAAAGTACTGCTCTCTGTCAGTTACATTTCGAAGCATATTGCACTTTTGGCCACACCCCAATCAATAATATCTTAGCAACGTTCAGCATGGATAGGTGTTGACAGCAATGGCATGGGAAAAGGATTGTGTAACATTTGAAAAGTGGCTTCTGCTCTTCACTTAACCAGTTCACATATTGCATGGAACCTGCAAAAAAGATGAGAAGATACACTAAACTTGCAGGGTTGTGATTGACAACATCTGTCCACATGCATTTTAACACTAGGCAAAGTACTCTAAACCACCTCTGTGTGTCTTCAGGACCACATTGCCATGACGACACACACATGCAGACTCAATAGGTGAAAACAATACCAGCGTTGTTTTAGCAGCTGGTAATAATGGCTCTGAATTAGCTAAGAGTGACAGTTTAAAAAGTATGCAATTACCTAATTCATTATCTCTTATGTGCTAACCTATTATTTAATGTGTTTCAAAAGGACATGAATATCGCCTTCATCAGTGACCGGTCCACCCCAGGATCTGACCATGCGATGGCAACCATCGTGGTCGAGGGAAACAAATGAATGAGCAAGCATTCTGCGTTAAATGTGTTCATACTGTTTGAAATAATGACTGTCGGCAGTGTAAACATCTTTGTTACATCTTTTGTAAAATTGATGTGTGTGATCTGCAGATTGGTGGCCATTGAGAGTTTGTTACTGTAGTTTTACAAAAACTTTACAGATTTTACATATTTGGCACTGGTTTTAAATATGCAAAGGCATAACTTTGATGTGACGGCAGCATTTATTTGCTGTGTCCCCATTTCCCATGGTAATATGGCTAATGTGTTTATTATTTGTGGGGCAATTTACATATGTGTTATTTATCTTTTTTTTCAAGATTTAAATGAAGCTCAGTGCAAGTTGTTTCAGGAAGACTTGGTGTATATACATTCACTCCGCAGCTGCATATAATCAGCTCATCACAGGCGTTCTCTTTAACCTACATTTCACCTCATTCTCCAGCAGCCAATCAATGTCCTGCACCCAAACTATAAAATGGTTCTCCTCTCTCCTGCAGTCAGCTGTGATTTCAGGTGTTCATGCACCTTATCATTTGACATGTGTCAATAAATGTTCAAACTAAATGAAGTCTCTCCTGATTGAAACATCATGTGTTGAAATAAACAACTGCAGTTAAAAATAAAAAGTGAATTGCCTAATATTTTTGTTGTGGAATCAATTAATTTCTTTCTTTAAAAGGCAAAAACATGAAAAAGCTAAGAAAAAAAACTATTGAATACAATATATTTGGAGCAACTTAACTTATAAATGGTTGTCAACTTAAAAACGTGTGTTCACAATGATGGTAATTAAGTACATACAACTTAAAATTCCTTCTAAATCATACGGTAAAACAAGTTGGAACAACAAAACAACGTGTGTTTATGCTACCAATTATTAAGTAAGTGGTAATTAAAAACACCTCTGATTGTAGAGGAAAAGCCTTCTCCCCTAACTCAAATAACTTTGTTGCTTTAAGACAATTTCATTAGAAGTTGTCGTAACTCAATAAATATCGATGCAAACTGATGCGTTGATTTACTTTGTTGAGCCAAGGCATTTGTTTTTAGAGTGTAGAGGAGCCAGGCGTTGATCACAGCAAGGATGATGGTGTGCCAGAAGATGTACATGTACCAGCGTCAGGATTTCATGGGGAACTTATATTTGGCCGTAAACGAGTCCAACAAATCCACACCTCCCATGTACTTGTTGTAAGTACCCACAATGTAAGATCTCTCAACTTCTACGTAGGTTTTGTTGGCTTTGTCCTAGTGTTGAATTCTCTGCACAGGGTCTGGTCCAGCAAAGGATGACACAAGTGTGACCGCTCTGGTGTACCATTTGACAGCACAGATGTTGTGGTTGGCCTCCACTCGGATGTCAACGCTTCCTCTCCCTTATTTCTTCAAGCTCTTCTCCTCTTCAAGGTTACAGTTGGGTAAGTGCACCTGCCTGGCTGTTCCCACATAATGAATCCCACGATCAAGGAGCTTCACTATGGGACACAGGTGAAGTAGTTGTCTGCGTAGATCTTGTAGTTCAATCAATCAAGCAATGTTTATCTATATAGCCCAATATCACAAATGTTACATTTGTCTCAATGGACTTCACAGTTTGTACAGAATATCAGTATGACAATACGACACCCTCTGTCCTTAGACCCTCACGTCGTACAAGGAAAAACTTCCAGAGAAAACCCACAGTTTAAAGGGAAAAATGGGAGAAACCTCAGGGAGAGCAACAGAGGAGGGATCCCTCTCCCAGGACGGACAGACGTGCAATAGATGCCGTGTGTAAATCGAAAAGATAATACATTTACAACATGGTAACAGGTAGACCAAATGTTTGGAAATGCATGTAGTTCTGACCTTCTGGAAGCGTGGAGGCAAGCTTCATCACAACATCACCTGACAATCCAAGTTCAGACTTGGCTCGTATCCCATTGACACTGCCTTGGTACACATCAAAGTCACGTCCTCTGAATCCATCTCAAACTCACTTTCTTCCTTTTGGATGGCAGCAATCACATCCTGGACACTGAATCCAGGACCTCTCTTTGCAGGTGGCATTCTGAATGGAAAAAGTAATTAATAAATATGTATCAATAACACATATTCTTATTATATTGTAATGGATTACCTGAAGGAATAGATAGGGTGGTGGGACAAGTGTTCATTATGTCTGGCTTAGCCTATTGTCATACTAAAAGGAATGCATGCACCACCCCCTTCCAGGTGTCCCGATGCATCAAGCATCTGAATCCTATTTACATTGTACACTTGAGTCAACCTGGCTTATCCTCATAATAAAAGCAATACCTACACCCACACATGCAGGTAAACCAGTTCAACAAGTCACACAATGCTGTCTGGCTAATGATAACAGGCTAATTGTCATACTAAAAGGGATACATCCAAGTGTCCCAACACATTTCAGAAAGAACTGTTTCTGCCAGAACCAGAGTTAAATGTATTTTTGTAACTAATTAACTGATAAGATACAAGTAGAGTTTAAAATATTGCTACAGATACAATTTCACATACTTTTATCAGAAATAATGTATTAATTTATTCAATTCTGGTCTTAATTCAAAATCTTAACAGAGGACACATTTAGAACTTAGTTATAGTGAATGATCAAAGACATTATATTTCTATGTGTGTTTTATTTCCATATGTGAACATATAAGAAGGGCAATCTCCATGATAGGGACACATGCTATTTTGACTACCACACTGACCCGGTGTTGTAATATTACAACAAATACACAAGCTGCTCAAAATCTAATTTGATGAATGTATTCCACAATATTATGTACATGTTCTAGACATTGTAGTAATCACAAAAAAAACATCAGATTTGTGTGAATCAATCAATCAATCAATTAAACTGAACTTGATAAGATATTATTTAGTGGGGTATATTCTCAGCCAAGTGCTGCAGAGTTGTATTCATCTTCAGAATGGTTAGGAATGTGACCAGTCATTACTTATTTCAAGGTCAATGTCAACAAAAAGCATAATATTGTAGTCTGGTTGCAAGCTTATTTGTGTGCCATTCCTTTTGTGTTAACAGTAGAAAACAAAAAGATTAATAACAATAGACTACTGAACAGATTTCACAGAAATGTGATCAAAAGTTAGGTAATGGGCCATGGACAATCTGATTTGGTCGGTTGCAATCCTGTGTGGCTTTTTCAAAATACCTTTTTTTAGGCTCCAAACTCTTGATAAGATTTATTATTATTATATTTTATTTTGTATCAATAATATATGTAACCCTGTCACATGAATATAGAGGAGTAAAAGAACGTGCGCTTCCACATTTCAGTAGAGTAGAAGTATAAAATCGAAATACTCAGTAAAGTACAACTACCTTGAAGTTGTATTTAATTACAGTACTCCAGTAAATGTGCGCAGTTACCTCCCAACACTGGCAAAAAGGATAGACAGCATTAAGCAAGGTACAGCAAAGTGTGCAAGGAAACAGAGCGCTGTAGAGGAGCTGCTCACTGTAGCAGAATGTCCTTCTCACCCCAGTGAATCATTGACTTCTGATTCAAGAGAGGCTAACCCTGCCCTTTCCCCATTCCATCTCCCAACACTAACACGCACCACTGACACATGTCCTACCTAGGTCACCTGGGAGGACAGGGGACAGGCGAACACGGACAAACATAGTCCGGGTGATAAACTGGGGCGGCTTTACACAGGAATCCTTGCTTTACATGATGGTCATCATCATAGACTGAACCTCTAGAGATCCTCAGTGAGAGCATTTCTAGGCTGTACGCCAGGAAGAGCCTGTAAAGGGGGATAGTGAGAAAAATAAATATGATGTGATATATATCTTTAACATGTTGGGATTATAGTAGTTAGGATTGAAACCCCACTGTGCAGAGGTTATCATTACAAGGTCATCTGTTTTATCCCCCTTTGTTTCTTTCAAATGTGTATGTCTTGTTCAGACACATATTTGCACATTAACACAGCTTGAAACATATCAAAGTGTCTTTATAAGGAACAGACAATACTCAGGAAGTTGAAATCATCAAGACAGAAAAATAAACCTTTAATCCATAACATTCTCATACTTGAAATGAACACCCGCTAACTTGCCAAATGGATCCAGAAGAATGCATCAATGCATCTGTCTGAAGTGGTTTTAAGACCCAACTCCCCCTGACCTAATCCTCAATTCCTATGAACACCATGTTCTGATGTGTATTACAAACTCTGACTTGCTGTGAGGCTGCCTCTCTGTGGCTTTGTGGACTGTGGTGAAAAACAATAACTGCAAAATCATTCATAACAGTGGCCCAGGACCCGCCACCATAGTCTCTCAAAATCCTGTTGGAAACACAATAAGCAGTGATAAGGAGGTTATTGAGGGAAAACTCTTAATTAATCGCCTAAAAGGTGTAGAATAAGGCATTACAAAGTGCTTTATAATGACTAATAATGAGCCAATATCCAAAAGTAGAATCAGAATCATCCCTTAATTTATACCCAGGAAATTGGATTATAAGGAGTAGTTATTATTAAAATGCACGTTGTTCTAAAGTCAATAATTAAGTAGAAATACGTTTATAACCAAATATATTACAATCAATATTATTATTTTCATTAATGCTAAAAACTAGAATATTGATCCAAATGAACAGTGTAATATAGTTATAATGCTGTGTAATCCCAAAGTGGTGTGAGTTTTCCACAGCTGAGGAATCAATACTACTAAAATGCATGCTAATTGTCAACTATTCATTGGCTAATATGTGTTTGACAGCTAATAACTGTCTAGCCTAGTAGTTCACTTATATCAGAAAAATTCAACAAGTCATCCAACTCATACGACCAATCGGTCGATTGTTCAAGCCCTTATTACGACCAAATATGTTGATTGTTCAAGCGCTTATTACGACCTCTAATCACGTTTTAAAGTTTCCGACCTCTAGTGCTCCCATTGATTGCAAACGTTACAGATAGTCGTTTATTCACAAATAACCCTCTCTGTAAAATCCTAAATTGTAGGATAGTTTGGCCATTAAAATGCTTTTTGATTAGATTTCTAGCGAGAAATGTATATTGTACTTTTAGAATCCACGTCCAGTCGATATGTAGGATCTATAGTTTGATAGATATTACGAAGATGATTTGAGGTTTTGCCAGGAGAACGTGTATATGCGGCAGCATCCATGTAAAGTTAGCCAACCCTCACGGGGTGAAAACAGTATTTCCGGTCTCAACGTTTTCATAATAAAACTAATGATCAAATGATTTAACAGTGATATCTGCATTACTCATCCACTAAAAAACATCAGTTTATCCTTGTTAATTATACGACATTAATTGGTTTAAATTGTGTACAATGCTTTTGTGTTTTTCCCATAGGGTTTTTTCCACACATTTCTTTTTTCAGAGGTTTTGATAAAACATCGAACTACACCCATAATCCTGGATGTTTTAGCCGCAATGCACGTTGGGATATGGTGTTTATGCGATATGAATTCGAATTATATATTATATTATATATATATATATATAATATTTTATTCCGAGTGTTCTTGCTTTTCTCTATGGAAGTCATCACATAACGCCATTGTAATACACGGTTCGGCTCCATTAAATATTACACATCTGCCGTAGTTCTTTATTTATAGAGCCCTGATGAGAAGACTTCTGGACAAACAGGAAGAACTGCCGCCGAAACTGAATATGTGACGTGGATCATAAATATATCAGCAATTAAACAACATCTTGCATTTATTTTCACACAATACGTCTCCTTGCAGTATCAACACTAATTCGGCTGACTTTTGATTTGATCCAATTGGTAGATAGGCTGTATTTACACCATAACGGTGCACAGCTGATAGAAAGGGACTTGTAGTTTTTAAAGATATTACTGATTTACTGAACTACCTTTCCAACTTCTCACACAGTTGACTGTTACAGGTCTATACAGGTTGTTGGTACAATGCATAAGCTTCAAATCGAGAGACTGAAACTGTATTTTCCTTTACCGTTTTAATTTCACAATAAAGTTAATAGTCATATTATGTTTGATATTATTATGTTTTATTAACTAGACCACTGTTTTTTTAACCCGCACCGCCTAGTGGTTAAAGCACGTTATTGAATGTTGTTGTTGAATACGTTTTATTTGATGAAAACATTTAAATATTAAGAGTAGCCTACATACAAAATTGGGGTACAGTAGAAGGCATGATAGAAATACATTATAGAAAATATCAAGAAGATACTGTAGTGATCTCTACAATAAAACAACTAGTGGAGGACGTCCACAGATATTAATAGGAGGATGGGCAAAACAGACAAACTAATAAGGCTTTATTTCAACATTAAAGAATACTTTAAGTTCTTTTAAGGTCTTCTTTTGAATAAGAAAATAACGTTGGGGGTATCCACAGATAAATATTAAGTCAGACAAACTACTTAACGTCTAATATATTGCATAGTTTATTTTGGCACTTGACAATCACCTTCACTGAATTTGACTCAGGTGTAACTAAAGTCTGATTTAAGGGTTGTTTATATTTCACATCAGAATCTGCAAAGTAACAAAAATAAATGTAGTGGAGTAAAAATACCAGGTTAACCTCTGAATTGTAGTGGAGTAGAATAAAGTAGTACATGCTGATGTAACAAAAACATTTCCCATATTGGGATCAATAAAGTATATCTTATATTATCTTATCTTATCTTAAGATGATCGATGTCCAGTTTTGGATAGTCTGCCGTGGTGCCATTCCATTTCAAATAGCTGTTTGACGCTCGGCGTAACCTTGTCGCACTGCCACTCCAACATCCAATCACAGAGCTTGAGGACTAATCACAGGGTTTGTAAAGCAAGGCGGATGTTGTAGTCCCAAACGATAGCTGGGGATCCTGGGTAGTGTAGTGTCTTCGGAAACTCTGTAATGTCTAAACTCCGAAAAAACTATTTGTTTTTCCGAATCGAAGGTTAAAAACACAAAAGCATTGTACACAATTTAAACCAATCAATATTGTGTAATTAAGTATTAATTAAATTAAGGATAAACTGATGGTTTTTAGTGGATGAGTAATGCAGATATCACTGTGTAATCATTTGACAGTGAGGAGAATACTTCTGGTTTTATTATGAAAACTTCGAGACTGGAAAAACATTTTTCACCCTGTGAGGGTTGACGCTAACTTTACATGGAAGCTGCCGCATATACACGTTCTCCTGGCGAGACCTCAAATCATCTTCGTAATATCTATCAAAACTATAGATCCTACACATCCACTGGACGTAGATTACAAAAATACAATATACACTTCTCGCTAGAAATCTAATCAAAAAGCATTGTAATGGCCAAACTATTCCACAATTTAGGATTTTCCAGAGAGGGTTATTTGTGAATAAACGACCCTCCGGAGCATTTGCAATCAACGGGAGCATGTTGTTTCTTACACGACCACTAGAGGTGCTACACTTTAAAACGTGACTCTGGGTCGTATTAAGCTGCTGAAAAATCGACCTATATGGTCGTTTTTTGTAGGAGGACAGGCTGGAAAAATTATGAATTAACGACAACAATCAAATCATTATAAAAAAAGAGCACCAGTAAATATTTTGACAAAAAGTGCATCTGGATAGAAGATATAAGATCTGTCAACACCGTCAATTCTCGGTTACATCAAACTAAATGGTGATCAAAATTATTGTCAGTTAAACTGCCACTGTCATGGAACTGTGCCAGTAGGGGTTGTTATAGCAACAGAATGTTGAACTGAGACGAACTGATGTTGATGTTCCCAGTTAAACCTGAAAACATCTCGCGTCGCCCCTCACATGTTTAAACAATTATGTAAAAAAGGTAGAGGAGGACATTGATTATAATGGAGGGTGTTAATGATGCTAATGACAGCATCAGATATATCCACCCACATCCAGGCAGGTGGCACAGCAGTGTCGTGTTTGCCCACTGATGTTTTGTTTTTATTAAAGAGTGTCCATGTTACTAAACAGGATGATGCAAAAATCATCATAGCAGAGAGTATGGTAATGGACTTTATGTGAAATATGTGGTTGGCATTAATTGTAGTTTGTGCTACATCATATATATCTGTTCATAAATCATAAATTATTTATAATTATAATGCCTTGATTTAGAAAAAGAAAAACAGGAACCATAATTGAAAGATGCATATTTTGTATTTCATGTTGAAGTCCCTTATTATAAAAAAGCAGTCACATAATCTTTCTTTCATAGGCAGATGGCCGCACTGCCTACTTATACTACTACAGCACAACCTGCCCCCTCTGACTTTTATCTTTTCATAAATGTCTGCCCATAGCAATTATCAAGAAGATTGTTTAAAACCTAATAGTATTGTGAATTACATGCTTTTACAGCTCACAGTTAACATCACATGACTTCCCCTGCCCTAACCCTTATCACTTTATCTGCATTCAAAGCTACACTGACAGCTACTCAGCCACAAAGGGTTGGTGAATGTAATTTGTGTCTTTAATTAGTGGTTTTAAGTGCTTGTCACGTTGTATTTATAGTGGCCCTATTGCACTTCATCAGGGAATGCATACAGGTTAAAGCACAGGGGATTAGATAATAGAAGTTTTTCTGTTGTCATGCCAATCGGAAATATTGAAATATGCATACTAAAAGGTGAACCGTGAAATCTTTAAGATCATGAAAATGAAAATGGACGGCAGTTTTGACATCAAGGCGTCTAAGTATTGTGTTGCAGAGATAAAATATATTAAAATCCCATTCCAACTATCTAGTCATACCACTTGTTCCTGGAGAAGGAACCAGAAGGAACATCTTGTCTGCCCTCAGGCCAACATAAGTATGAAGAAGAGCTGCCCTGGACACCTGTAAAACTGAACTTTGAAGGTACAAAGTCTGTTTCTCTTTTTATGGTTTGTTTTTTTGGACTGGGTCCAGGGTTGCGGAAATGAAAGAACGACTTGAGTTTTGCTTCGTCTTGCCAGGTTGGGGGGAGCGGGCAGCGGGGGGACAGACTGTCAGTTGCCTGCTGAGAAGACTTGAATTTCGCCTTCACAACCCCAGGGTAGGACTCTGATCCAGACTTCCCACTGGTTTAGCAAACTTTCTGATGCTGCAGTAACCCCGGTTATACCCAGTGGCACCAGCCCACTGTAACTCCAGGCACTGGGGTTTGTGCTGAATATGAGTCGCTGCTGGCTAGGGGTCTCTCTCTAGGCACTGCAACATGGGAGGAACAGACCAGGGTGCTACTCATTTCTGGCACAATGCATCTAATCCAATAAACAAACTGTCAATATGTACACACACTGTTCAACCCGACCCCTAGGTTAGTGGCACAGTAAACACAAAGATGGCTAACACGCAACGCCAGACAATGAGCAATTCTGTGTTTCCTGGCAGCACATAACCTGTGACCCAATACACATGTATCAGACAACAAAACATTCTCTGAGATGTTTTTGAAGAAGGTACCACGCTGAGTCACCAGATAGCCCACCATTGGGGTACCAGATATGTCATAATGGCATACATATACAAACACACAATAATGAGCTGTTTTAGTTGAATGGCATCTGATTCTAAAAGGTATTCATATACTAGAGTTTTAGCATTGCATTTGCCTCTTTATTCATGTGTCTGGTTGTTGCTATCCTACAGAGAGGGAAACTGATATGACAATCCAATCAAATGTGTTTTTCCCTGCCTGTGATAGTGTCTGTGCCTCATGTTTTTCCAAATACATCATGACATTTTTATAGATGCATGTGTACAGTAGGCTTTTGTGGTGTTGAGGAATTGTCAACATTATTAAACTTGTTCTTCCCTCCAGTGAGGAAGCTAGCTATTGATGTGTAATTTAGAGATCATGCCTTGTTTCAGTTGCTTTTTTGTGGCTAAATGTTTGGGACTCGACATCCCATGTGTTTGTTGTACAAATGAGATGTAATTACCGCTACTTTGTTTTAAACAATTTGATGATGTTGGTGGGCAGCCTTAACTGTAAGTGTGGAATTGTTTTCTAAAATCTATGAAAGCAATATAAATAGAAAAACGTCGGGTCAGTCAGTCAAGCCTGTATTCCTGTGAGGCACTTCTTTGTGGTCCAATGCAGTGGAGAAATGTTCCACCAAATTGCACTTTCTGTAAGACTTTCATGCCAAGACTATTGGATGTCTCTCTCTGTTCACATCTTTTTGTGTTGACTTTCCACATACAGTCTATGTTGATATTCACATGCCATGAGTTGCACCATATGTTTATACACGTTTACATTGAGCAGTTTACATGAAGCAAAACTCCAATCTGGATTATTCTGAACATATATGTGTTATTTTCCCTGGAATTACATATCTTTCGAAGCCTTTGTCAACAACATGATTTGGAAGAAGTGTAATCGTGTCTAAAAGCTTGACAGAAGAACAAGTCAATATATAGTCAATGTACTGTTGATTTTGGTTCCAGGGTAGTAGCCGAGTGGAGATAATCTAACGTCTAACCCTCTTTATCTTTTTTCACCAGGTTCAGAACCTCACACATAACAAACTGCATACACCAGGCGAGCCATAAAGGTAGCCTGAGATGCGTGGTGTATCCTGACGAGCCTGTGATTGTGTGTTGGGATCAGTGGCGATTCTAGAGTCTGTGGGGGCCCTAGGCAAACATTCACTGGGGGCCCCTCGAACCAGCTTTTCATCCCCACGCGCAGTCGACAGCCCCCCCCCCCCCCCGATCACATCTCATGTGCTAACCTCACTAAGGATCTAGCAGCCCAATGACAAACGTACCTCAGAGTCGTTTCAATGGGTGACTGAGCCTGTGATAGCATACATGGACTTGGGCTCCAGAGCCATCAGTAGCAGACTTGATAAATGAACATGTGTGGGATGGAAAGGGGAGAGGTGAAGAGAGAGTGTTGGGGCTGTTGCCCCTCTGGTTTTACCGCAGGGGTCTACCTCGCGATTCTTAATGACTCAGTGGCGTTGATCAGTGAAGGAAAGAGAAAATGGGCCATTTAGGGAGAGAAACAGTCAACCTGTGTCTTGTCCATTGTCTGGGATTTAAGTGAGAAAATCCATTTGTCATGACACTTTGCCGATAAAAGTAATTCCCTCGTTCTCTCTCCCTGGCCCTCATCAGATATGCACACTAGACTAGGCTGTGTAATGGCAAGAATTTTGAATACAAAATATATACTTATACAGGGGATAAGATGTAATAGTTTGAAATATAAATAAACAATGAACGCAGGGTTATATTTTGCAATTATTTTGTATTGATTTCAAGGAAAACTTACATAGTAAAAACACTGAATGAATCTGAATATCAATCAGAACAGTGGGGTTTGCAATAGCATTTTTACAAACATCCAACAACATCCAACATCATAACACTACTTTCAGAGGGCACATACACCTAGAGGGTGCATATCTTTTCAAACAAAAACAAGTATTGACTGATTTAATATTTGAATTTAAACTATTAATTAACAAAAAATTAACAGCATTTTGACAACACTGTGATTATGGGCATACAGTAGTTTACTCAAACATACACTCCCCAATTGTTCCTTCACATGCTTTTCCGTTTCAAACACATACAGTACTGCACTAAAAAATGTCGGCCAGGGTTAGGGTCAGGAACATGTAACCATGGGAGTAGAAAGCGGGTGCTACTGTTAGTATAAGAGAAAGTAGAACGTGGCAATATGGATCAACTCTAACGGTCCAGGGCACCATGTGTCATAGAAATGTGCCTAATGACACTTGTGTCTCCCCGTACTACTTGAGGGAGGAGGGAATGTATTATCAGGCAAGAGATCCAGTCATGATGGCCAGCCTGACAACGTTTTCCCTAGGTTCAATCAATCACATGTGTCCTCTGTGAAGAGGCACCACCACAAGGGGCCCTCGGAGGCTTTGCCAGCAGATTAGTCACAGCCGAGTCTCATTTCTGCAGCAGCACCAGTACAAAGATGGAGTGGAGAAGTAAAGAGGGGGGAGGGAGTTTGATAGGTCAGAGGTAGGTGAAACGTAAATGATGGAAGGGTTGAGTCGAGAGAATGGGAGAGGTAAAAGTGAAGAAAAGGATGGGATATTCTGAGTGTGAGCAGAACAAAGAGCAAAGAAAGGTAAAAAAAAAAGGAAGAAGAAAGGAATCAAATCGTTGGTGACAGAAATAATGATGACACAGTGAAATGAAAAGAGAAGAAAAACAAAACAGAAAAACATTAAGGGTGTAACAAAAGAGCAAAATGGACGGGAGCAAAGTAAGGGAGTGAAGCGTGAAGGTTTTCAAGCATTATTGGCATATCGTTTCTGGCTTAAAATAAACACTTTTTAAAATACAAATATTTTAATAACATTTTTCAATGTCTTTATCAAGTGTATGTATATGTATGTAATACAGTGTGTTGATATAATAAGAGTTATGACTTCAATGCTGTAGCTGATCCCTCACTGAAGCAGAATGAAAACGTTCATTTATTTTTCACTATGTGCAAAAGCATTGCACCAAAACGGCGAACTGGATCCAACCCTCTGATATACTGTACATGCTGCTGACTGATGTGCTCACAATTCCCAGTCTATTTTTGCGTAATTTATGTTGTGCGCCATTGAGTATTAATGAGAGGTGCCGTTATGCCCTCATTTTACTTGTCAAAAGGAAATACATTTGACCTGGTACTTTCAATAGATAAGTAATATCAAATTTGAGTAAATTATTAAGGTTAAAAAAGGTATTATTATTGTAAAAAATGTTATCTCAGAAAAAATGTAAAGGTACACTAAAATATGGCAGATTCTAAGGACATCCTATGTTTTGTATTATATTTGTTGGATTACCTTTTTTAACCTAATCATTAACATGCTCTTATTTCTATACAAGACTAGTAAGTAAAGCATGCCATATTTTTGTAACATGAACACTTTATTGTATATTATAAAGTGACTGTATTTTCAGTACCAAGGCGACTGAGCTCTTAGAAATGGTTAATGATGATCATGCATTGTAGCAGTAGTACTGCTTTAATGGCAGGGATACAAGATATATCTGTCCATTACCTAAGCCTTTGGGGGGATTGCTGACCCAGCCCAAACTGCCACTATACTCCATGCCACACTAACCCACAGTTATTATCTCTCTACTCTCGTGCCAAGACTGATGAACACAGATCTTAACACCGTGTGTAATAACATTTACACATGCAATTATAAGAAAAGAGACACACTTTTATGTCTCTACTTATCAAGAAGATAAGAAGAAGAAATGTGTACCAATTAAGGCTCCTGAACTACATTTTCTTACCGTCCTTAGGCCCTGTGCTCGCCTTTAAAAACAGGCAAGACAACTGTGTCTCCCAAGAGAGCCCTTCTTTGTTAATCCCTATTAACCTCTCCAGTGAGCAGGGCGCAAGTTCACAGCCTTGGCCACTTAAGTTTGAGCATGACCTTACTTTGTGCTTACAATTGTCTAATGTTTCTGCCACGGCTTGGCTGCTCTCCAGCTCAGGTTCTCATCTGCCCAGCCAGAGCGTGAGCGAATATGAGAGGGATGGCAGGTACTTTAGGAGCTTTGGCTACCTTAAGAAGGTACAGGAACAGAAATAAAAGTGGATTAATACTCTATTTTAGCAAAATCCAAGCCCATTAGTATGTTTAACTGTCTGAAAATATGCCTTTTTTTATGGGTTTGATAAATGTAGCAGGAGAAAGGCAGCACATAATTACAATATGTACCTTGTGGTCTGGGGAGGCCCTAGATTAATTTGTTAAACACAGACATTGTCTTTCCAGAGACTTATGATTAACATTTTTTAAACCATGCAGATAAAACTGAGACACCAAAATGCTCTCTAACTTTATAAAGCTATAACAATTCAGCTCTCAGGTAACAAATGGTTCAGAACTAGTTTTGAGAAAGAAAAGAGTAAACAACTCGGCATGTATTGAAAAATAATCGAAAAACAACAACCCTTAACATCTCGGAAAATGTAATGACATATCAACACAGAGCACCAGTAGACATTACAGCAAACAATCATACCATTTGATGTTCAATTTACCCCCAGCTTTTATTTTCTCAACATGTAGTCTGCTGTGTCATTACCTTTTCATCAGATAGGTTTGGTTCTTACTGATCAATTTTCCACCAATAGAATCACTTTCTGTTCAGGTTCAGTGACTAAAAGAAGTTGAATGTTGCACTTCAAAGGCAGATCACTCTGACATTTAGGGGTGGGGGGCAATTTAGGTGAGAATAATTATTCTTATCTTCTAACATTTTGAATCAATTCACAACTTCCAAAAATCGAAACATTGTTAATCAGTGATCATCAATTAAACAATAATTTAAACTGTCATATTTTCCAAAGGGGGAAATATAATAGATTTAATACTTCCATTAAACTAAAAACGTTGTTTGTTTCTCTTAATGTCTGTCATACTTGACGGATCATCAGTGTTTCGTTTTGTTTTTCTCATTACAAAAGCAAAACAACTTTAGTAGATTTAGTTTGTCTAGTTTATGCATGAGTGTACTTAAAATCACATTTGATTCCACCCGCCTTATTTGCACCACTCCCAGCTTTCAGCTCTGCTGAGTGTGGGTGCACCCCAGGGAGTTTTAGTGAATAGGACTCTAGGAACTGGTAGTGTTCATTCCCCTCAGGAAATCTTGATGAAAAAGAGCTTGAGTAATGTCCTCAGGGTGAAGATGAGGGGATTAGAAGAAAAATAAAGTTGCTTTGCTGCTGAGCAGTGGCTCACTGCAAAGTCATAATCTGAAGTCTGAAGTAACAAATCTCAAGGCGTGACACACAAGAGAGTGTTGGTAAAATGTACACTATCCATTAAGAAAGTCATGCTTGGGTTATGAATGACTCCACTGTTACCCATGTAATGATGCATCAGATACTTACAGCCATATATGATGTAGGTTACAGTGGCAGCAGGAGCACGCAGGGTACTCAGGCATCCTTTTTCCAATCCACATCCTCCAGCTCTTCCTGCGACATTCCCATGCCATATGGAATACATATTCCATGCAGCATGTTGTGAGTGGTCTCCAGGCTCTCCCAGATGAGCATGCTTGGCATAATTCCCAATGAAGATAACCAGATGACTAAATCACCTTGGCGCATAGGAGCAGGAATCTTATTTCAAATTCACGCGGATATCGAAGTCTTGACTCGTTTGCTGGGTAAAATGATCTCAGGTGAGACAATGTCCTCTGCTTTGAATGTTATTCTGATAAAATCCAGAAGAGAAAGCACAGAACCATCAGAATTCACATGTAAATAAAAAATATGATCAAGATGAGAGGCCATTAAAGACAAGAAAATCACTTAAATGTCTTTGTCTAGAAATCATCAACTTGCATGAAGAGAGGCTCTGTAGTGTATTATTATGTTATTTAAACAAACGTTTTAAACAAAGGCATAAGGTGTAAAAGAGGAAGGGGAACATGCTGCAGGCTTTTTGTAAAACATAAACCATTAAAGAAATGAGTCACAACATAGCATGCTGCCAGGTACAGTAGACAATGCAGGTTGATTGAAGTGAATTTAGATCATGTTACTACTTCTGTAAATTGGGTACAGTACATGCTTATAGTTGACTTTGACAAATGCTTGTCTACACCTAATAGTACAAAAATAAAGGAAGTTTGCAACAACTTCAAATGAACAAAGATGAAATGGAATGAATGAATTAAGATGTGCACACATTGGAGGTCCAGGTGAATTATAATTAATTTATGTAAAACAGGCCATTATTCATTTAAACTATTCAAATCGTTTTTTGATTTGCAGTTATCCTTTATCTCTCTGATGTTCTGGTGTCCAACAGGATATGTACGGACTATTGATGACTTTGACCTATTTAAGAAAAGAACAGAGGTTAAAACAATTAAAGAGCATTGTGTGTTTATTCTGCAGTGCCAGGCCCCGATCTTAACCAACTTCAAACCGCCAGAAGTACCTTTTTTCAGAAGAATAATCTGCAGTGCAGGTAAAGGTCTGTGTCCGTTCATTCTCACCCCATAAATGACCATTTAGAGAGCAATCAAACCACTTCCATTTGTTATCAATTGTACTAAGCAGCGTCATGAAAAGAGAATTAAAAATAATTGCTCATGAGGTCAATTGAAGCAGCACAAAAAGGATTCTACAGAAAAAGCTGATATCTGTTAAGACATACATTGATTTGTTCAACGTGTTTATTAAAGTCCTCAAATGATTCTGACCCAGGACTGCAGAAATATATTGCCAGACAGCCTTAGCCTTACTTAATAAATGTAAGTGTGTGTTTCTGCCAACATCCCTTGAGGAGAGGGGATTTAATAAATAATGTTTCTGTAAATCGGAATTTATATTGAAAGACTGGCGACAAATGGATATTTCCCTTGCCCATTTTCTTTATTTGTCCAATTTGTCATCCATTACTTAATCACACGGGCTGCCTTAGGTAAGAACCTAAATGCATGAATTCCATGTGTTATGGATGTCTTTATGCTGCATGCAATGTGGAGGAGGAAAGCACATTATAACCAATACCACAGAGATAAGTGCAACTTACTCAAAGGGTCGAAAGCCATTGATTCAAAAATGATCAAACTTAAAAACTTGCAGTGATGGTGTGTATTTTCATTATTGTGAAGTCACCTTAAAGGTGGGGTAGGTAATTTTGGAGAAATCAGCTCGAGTGCGCTAGAATTTGAAAATACACAGCCGGAAAAAATCTGCCACTTCCTTACAGAGCCCCTCCTCCAACACACACGAACACGCACATGAGCAATCAGGGCACGAGATAAGTTTGTGCACAGATGGAAGGCTGACAGGCAGGTAAAAACAATTTTAAGGTTTAAATGGTAATTTGGTTTAATAGTGGGCCCCTTAAAGGTGGGGTAGGTAAGTTTGAGAAACCGGCTCGAGATACACATTTTGTTATATTCCATGGAATGCTCTTAACATCCCGATAGCAATGAATATCTTAAGTGCTTTGACAACAAATCCATAAATCTGTGGAAGCCGTAGTACTGTAAAAAGCACGACCAATCATTTTAACCGGCCCGGCTAAAATAACTGGATGGCCTACCTGCCTGTCAGCCTTCCATCTGTGCATAAACTTATCTCGTGCCCTCATTGGTCATGTGCACGTTCGTGTGTTGGAGGAGGGGCTCTATAAGGAAGTGGCAGATTTTTTCCGGCTGTGTATTTTCAAATTCTAGCGCACTCGAGCTGGTCTCTCCAAAATTACCTACCCCACCTTTAATAACCTATAATGGACACATTAATAATATGTTACCTTATTCAGCTGTGGAATAACTGACACACTCGACTATCTCTTGAGAACTCTTTTAAGTAATCAGTTTATTTCACTCAAGCAAGGACTCAAACGACACTAAGAAATAACACATAAAGAAACATGATAGTGCCCTACGCAAGCTCTCTCTTCACAATGAAACTAGGAGTCTTTTTTTCCTTCTAGTGGTTTGCAATAAATGTACGTTAATATCCAGGTGATTTTATCTGTGCTGGAGCTTTCTTTTTTCAATAGAGGTCATTTGAATGGCAATTAAGGGCTCTTGCTTATTATAATGAACATAACGACTATGTTGGAGTTTCCAGTGTGGCATATATTTTAAAAGCCTTTTTTTTTTGTAGTTCGTAATGCTTCTATTCATATCCAAACCATGGAATACATTCTGCCTGGGTCCAACAACTCAAGTGTGCCTCAGTCATGAGTCATGACCATGAGCTATTCAGAAGAATTGGAGTAACTTAAGTCTGAGCCTCTTGGTTATCTCAAAAGTATAACCATTAAAGTGTTCTATTTCATACTTACTGACCGGTGCTTTACCACTGGATATCTTCTGTCTCGTGCATGCGTAGGTCGAATATTTATATCAACAAAGTCACGTGTGACCTCGTATGACCCCGGAAGGCATAAGTTCCGGTGCTGTCAACGAGTTCAGTCCTTTTTATCTTCTTGCTGCACAGGTTACTACTTTATGAGTAGAAGCCAAGCTAGTTTACTGAAAATTAAGATTCTAGCTCATCGCTACCTGTAGCATTGTGATCGTCTCGATCGGAGCTGCGGGCTAGAAAAACGCTCACCCTCCAAAGGCTGCGACGAGCTAGCTGTCCGCCCTCCCAAGGGAGGGGACCGTGGACCCTAGGAGCTCCGGATAAAGAGCGGACGCTCCTGCACGTCAGCCGGTGAGATCGCTACCATTTATCGCTGATTGTGCTATATATTCTCAAACTAATGAGATAATTGTGTACAAATTAGCCGAGGGCTCTCGCTAATTTGTTACTGCGCTAGTGAAGAGAGTGTCTCCGCCCCCCTCTCCCTACATACATTTGTTTCCTTACCTGATTCTATCATCCAGTTAGCTGAGTGCTTCCGTTCAAGCTAACTGTTACTGCACTAGTGAAGAGAGCGTCTCCGCCCTCCTCTCACTACATACA
>CALSBZ010042300.1:0-11128 GCA_943591055.1 Gobionotothen gibberifrons | reverse complement strand
AAACAGAGCAGTGCCGTTCCACAGTCTGACCAGCAGGTGGCAGGCTGCGCCCACTAGAGAGGGAATAATGGAAAACACCGTAGAAACACTTTAGAAACGTCACAACTCAGCAATACTTATATATCCTCGTCGATATGCATTATTGTAATGTTGATCAGTAATAAAACGTGCAGCTAAAGCCGAATTCAATTTAAATATGTCACATTGAAATGTGTTTTATTTTTCTGTTAAGTGTTCTTAACTCCGTGTGAATTGGGATTGTGTGTCAAGATCTGAGTACTTCTACTTTTACTCAAGTACAAGACCTGAGTACTTCTACTTGTACACAAGTACAATAATAATAATACATTTTATTTTTAGGCGCCTTTCATGACACCCAAGGACACCGTACAATTTGTTTAAAAAAGAAAGAAAACGCTAGTAGGCAACAAAACATGATAAAAACACAAACAGGAAATCATGGAGGAGACAGTCAAGTGGACACAAATGAAACATATAATGGGGAGCACTACAGTGAGTAGGCAGATTTGAACAGGTGGGTTTTTAATTGGGATTTGAACAAGACCTGAGTACTTCTACTTTTACTCGAGTACAAGACCTGAGTACTTCTACTTTTACTCGAGTACAAGACCTGAGTACTTCTACTTTTACTCCAGTACAAGACCTGAGTACTTCTACTTTGCCACTCGTTCACTGTTACTCTGAAAGGACATCGATCCCCTTTCCCTCACTGACCATCCTACCTGGGCTTCATGTAGTTTTGCAGCATTCGTAGCCTACTTACCGTCAGCCAAGTGACACCAGAGATACATTCACCCTACGAGTAGCGCGGCCACAACGTAGGGGGAAAGTACCCGGATGGGTTGCTCTCAATATTGATTGGGTGGTTGAAGAAAACAAATAAAAATGTAAACTATTATTAAGTACGATGCTTATTATTATTACTATACATAAGAAATAATTTAAATGCATGTTTAGCTTGTTACCAGTTAGTTTATTAAATAGATTTACAGACTTAAAAGCTGATCAGATTAATTAACTATAGTGTAATGTGTCATCAAAAAGTGACAAATGTGTTACAATGACCAACGAACCGTCCTTACTTTCTGAATAGGATCACCAGTGTAAAGCTGATACCTCTCTACATTGGATGGCAACTGTTTATTTATAATCACTTAAAAAAAACTATATTCAGACAATATGCATTTGATAAACAAAGTATTAAGGCACACACATTCACTTGTTTCCAACACACTGGTGAGAAAGATCGATACATATTTAGCTGGTTCTGCTGTCATTTAAAAAACTTTTGGAAGGAGGCATGAACTGAACATTTTTGAGAATGTTCCTGGATAAATGATTACCAACATCTTTCTTTTGACATGCTTTTATTGCCAATTAAAATGCGAACCAAACCAACACTGTACTGAAAGAGTTGCAGCACACACAGTGTAAGGATGAAGGAAGGGCTGAACCGGCTCCTCCTCTCCTAAATGAGACACTCCCCTCACCAAAAAAGTTCTAAATAGTGTCAGTTTTGATTGGGCCTGTGAACTGTGAGTTTATAATGATCCACATATCCTCAAACAGTCACCAAAATATCATACTAGATATAAACAACACTACAGCTTTGTGTCAAGACTATAGTTTATTGATCATTGCATGGCATGATTAAATACAAGCATATCCTATAAAGTAAAAATAGTACATTCTGAAACGTTAGATGTTTATTTTCAAACAATATTCATTATCATTTGAGCATTACATTCTTGGCTTCTTCCCAGAAGGATCAGAAGGCTACTATTCTCATAGTTCATAATGCTTCATCTGTTCGTGTTGTATTTGTTCCTGGTTCACATTATTTACAGAGGTTGGAGCCTGACAGGACAGTCGTGTGATGTATTGCGTGAACGTGGTGATCCCAAACCCATCCAGTCTCAAAGTAAGGCAACAGTTCTACAATGCATTTCAAAAAGAAACTAGTACAGGTGTTGAAGGTTTCTGATGTTTTCTGATTAGAGAAGTGGACGGCTGATGCAAAGTCTGGATCAATGTGAACAAAGCTCGGCCCGGATTAAGTGCTGATAAGGCAAACAACATTTTGTGAGTATAAATAAGCAGATCTATTCCCAGGAACACAACATTAGTACATCTGAATAAGGGTCGTTAGGCGTGAAGAGTTCACTTCTTGTATTTTCCCAGGAGTTCTCGGGCGATAATCATTCTCTGGATTTGAGCTGTGCCCTCGTAGATCTGCAAAGGAAATGAAATAACATTTAGAAAAGTTATTCTAACGACCTCAGCCATTAGCAAATAGGTGCACAACATCCAGGGCTTGAAATGTTTTATAAACGTCCCGAAATACAATTTGAACCATTCCAAAGTTGAGTGTGTGTGTACAATAGTTCTTTTGAATGGAGGCTTTACCAGAGGTCATTAAAACAAGTTTGTTGTTACACTTCTGCACCTCTTGCAGTATCAACTACATTTACAGTAGGGATGGGTACCGAGCCCCGGTATTAAACGGGCTCCGGGGCTGAATTATTAAAGACCGTGGTACCGTTAAGCTCCGACGTTATCGGTCTTTTTATCGGTACTGGAGACATGTAAAACATATATGTCATATGTATTATACGATACGATATACTTTATTGTCCCCGTAAGGACATTTGTTCTGGACTCTGTCCTGCAGTTCCGCATACATGTACATATCCAAACATAGTGGACATTAAGAGACATACACATATCAGTCATGCACCGTTTGAACAAACACAATGACTCACATACTGACAATGGCGACCTATTGCACCACCCTCATGGCCAACATTTAAAAAGTACATTTCATTACATTTGAATGTTAAGAAGCTTAATGGACATAGGTAGGAATGAGTGCTTATAGCGGTTCAGCCTGCTCTTGGGAACCCCGACTCTTCTACCAGAAGGTAGGAGCTGGAATTCTGGGTGGAGTATGTGGGTGGGATCCCTTATTGCTACATAAACATTATATCGCAGTTTTAGTTTCGCCAACTCCGTTTCTAATATGCAATAAGACTACAAAATGCGGCTATGATTATTTTCGATCTTTCCCATCCAGACGAGAGATCTCTCTCTCCCCCGTCTGTGTGCAAGGGGGCGGGACAACACACACGGTCGCTACATGCAGCAACACACACACAGAGGAGATGGCGGAGAGAAGGCGCTCCGAGGTGTGGTTAAACTTTACCCGTCTCGATGCTCGTTGCCTAAAGTGCAATAAGAGTTTAGCATGTAAGGCACGAGCAATTTGTCTAAACATCTTGCAAAAGTGCACCACATTCAGACGGAGAAATGCACCGGGTTCGACTGTCTTTCTAGTAGCTCTGTAGCCCCATCCACGAGTAACGTTTCCACAGTTCTGTAAGTTCACATTATTTACAATTTGTTTAGTTAATTTACCTTTGTATAAGATAAGAGTACCGTTAAAGGACCGGATCGATAAGCGGTATCGATAAAAGTAGTAGCACCGTTAAAACCTTAACGGTACCCATCCCTAGTTAACAATGAATAGTCTTCTTTTCTAGATGTCCTTAGGTCTAATCCCTGAAACATCAGCACCCACCTGGTAGATCTTGGCGTCTCTCATCAGCTTCTCCACGGGGTATTCGCTGTTGAAGCCGTTTCCTCCGAACACCTGCACGGCGTCAGAGGCCACCTGGTTGGCGATGTCTCCGGCGAAGGCCTTGGCGATGGAGGCGTAGTACGTGTTCCTGCGGCCCTGGTCCACTTCCCAGGCCGAGCGCTGGTACGCCATGCGGGCCAACTCCACCTTCATGGCCATCTCAGCCAGGATGAAGGACACGGCCTGGTGCTGTTGGACAGGAGGAGACAGAGGGGCCCGTTAGTCCTCTACTCACCTTTTAACACTATGCCTGAAACTAAAGCTAAACAAGCAGCGAAAAATAAATTATATCCTATAAGAAAATCATTTCAACTGAAACTAAATGATCCGATTCAAAACTAGTAAAAATGAAAATAAAAAAGCTATTTGATTTTTTAGCTTAAATATATTAGTACAGTATCATTTTCAATAACATTGATCCCAAGAAATGGTACAAACAAGACACTCCAGGAGATGGCGCTATGCTTTCTTAAAAAAATTAATTAATCCTTAATCCTTTTTCATATGCAATCTAGCCTCCTGAAGAGCAAGATGTATTTATTCTAGTCGTAAGAAGAAGAAAAAAACTACTGTAAAACTAAAATATATGTTTACTAAAACAAAACCACATTGAAAACTATAGAGATGAAAAGTCATTCTTTCAGCGCTCTTCAGTACATTCTGTAATCCATTGAACTACAAATGGGATGCATCAGCGTTCTAAGCCTGTGAAGTGAAGAGAACCAACCTCAGCAATAACTTTTCCGAAGGTCTTCCTCTCCATTGCGTAGTTGGTCGCTTCATCAAGCGCCCTCTGTGCCAGACCTGTGGCTCCCGCTGCCACCTGCAAAGCAATAATTATATTAGCATCACAGATACATGTCTTCAGTGATAAGTAAACATTAGCATGAACAGTTTGGTATCCAATTGTTTGTATGTAGCAATATAATATCAGATATGAGATGTGAAACAAGAGACATGGTGCTACAAATTTGAGACTTACCGGTGGCCTTGTGTTGTCGAAGGCCCCCATGGCAATTTTGAAGCCGGACCCCTCTCCGATCAGGACGTTCTCCTTCGGTATCCTCACATCCTCAAAAGTGATGCCTCTGGTATCGGAGCACCTCTGGCCCATGTTCATCTCCTACAAGCACAAAACAGACGAAAGCCCTGTTATCTTGTGGTGTGCATATCACAGTGAGAAACAATCCACCGGGAGGATGGGACCACTGACTGGATAGCAGATGCTTTCCTATCAATTCAAATCTAATGTTATTTTATACAAATACACAACATTAGTCTGGAGGAAGAGTTCATAAGGAGCTCACAAGGAGACTAATAATAAGTCTCAAAGCAGAGGGACATTTAGCAAGATTCTGTCTCTAGAAAGAACGTTACATGTAAAGGTGGATTATATACATTTAGGGGATTTTACACACAATTACATTCTAAATCATTCCTTTGGAGTCTTGGGGATAGGTGACTTTTCCCAGGTGAATTGTAAAAATGGCATCGGTTTGTATATTCCGTTACTTCCTAAAATGTACTATCACAGCTTTTGGAGCACACAGGCAACGTTGCAAAGTACCATTACTACATTTAGCTATGGATAAAACTACATTCCTAGAACAATTGAGCCTCATCTTACCTTCCTTCCTACTATAATTCCAGGAGTGTCAGCCTCCACAATGAAGCCAGTGAAAGCCTTGCTGGTAGGACATTTAGGATCTAGGTTAGACCGGGCCAGGAGGAAGTACCTAGGAGGATAAGAGACGTAGAAAAGTTCAAAAAAACCTTAGAGCAACAGACGGATGTGTATTTATGAGCTTTATGGATATACGTACATACACATATCAGTTGACAGGTTATGAGGTACACCTAGCTTAAACTAAAGCAGTATAATACAAAGTCCTTCAAGAAAGCCTCCTTTAACCAAAGTTATCATGTTCAGACTTCGTAGCATCACAAACTAGGGCTGTCAGTCGATTCAAATATTTAAATCGCACTTTATTTTTTTATCTGTTCTAAATGCACCGTAGAGCAGTGGTTCCCAACCTGGGGGGGGCGCCAATAGCCTCAGATGATTTGAGGCCAAATATCATATTTAGACTTTTTTTTTTTTTTAGATATAATTGTAACGCAATTGTCTCTACATTACAATAACATAAAACATAATTGATTAATTAATTTGAATACAAATTCAAGTTAGTAGCTAATAAAGGCATAAAAAGACAGAAATGTATAATTGTTTCTTTAATAGAAATGTTTCTTCAGCCCGTAAAGTGTCCAAACCAGGCTTTTCTGGATAAGCGCATTTTTAAAACAGTCATTGTCCATGCCGGTTTCAGTTGGATTATTTGTCACAGTTGCTCCGATCAGATCGGTCTCCTCCATTTTGTAGATTATTTAGGACTTTTGAATCCACATAAACACATCGCAAAATCTGGCTTACTTTGAGCATGTGTTTTAAACAGTTTAATCCCTTTGTGAATTGTTTCCACTTGTGCCGTCCTTTAATTTCTTCATACAGCGGGAATCCAAATGAATTAATCCTGAGTCCAATAACCATCAAAGTCACTCCAATAGTGCTCCTTAATTACGCTTTCATCCTCCTTTAACAAAATACATCACATTCATCCAGTTTGTGACAGTAGTTGTAGCATTTTTGAGACTTTTAAACTTTAATAACCGCTGTTGCGCGCCCCCCCACACACACACACACACTAGGGGGGGGGGCGCAACTTCCAACAGGACTCATTTGGGGGGGCCCTTGGGAACAAAGGTTGGGAACCCCTGCCTTAGAGGAACGTTTTTAATACTCTTATCAACATATGAGTGGACAAATAAAACAAACACACACACACACAGTATATATTCTTAGCGTACAATAAGAGAAACAGTACTTACCAGTTTGCTTTCCCACCATTGGTGATCCACATCTTCTGCCCGTTAACAACGTACTCATCTCCCACCTTCACAGCACGGGTCTTGAGGCTGGCCACATCAGAGCCGGCGCCGGGCTCCGTCACACAGTACGCCTGCAGAAAACACCCAGCAGTCAGTTAACCCCGTCAGATCTGAGGCAAGACAGAGCTATACCTGTTTTCATGTTGTGTTATTTGTGATCTTTACATGAATACAAATAACACAGTGAATGATTTACATAGGGCAGTGGCTATTCATTTGTTCTGTCAGTTACATCCTTGGATGAAGAATTGTTTACACATAAACAGACTATTTTTTGAATATGTGTGCTATCAACATCAACAAGCATGACTACGCCGGTGTCATTTCTCATACTTACACACATGAGAGGCTCCTCCATCATCCTACCCAGGTATTTACTCTTCTGCGCTTCATTGCCGGCTATAATAACAGGCATTTGCTGTGAGAGAGAAACAGATGATTAAACGTTGGATTTGCAAATCAGTTTTGAAAAATGACCATCGTGGTGGACTATATTTTTGTGATTTGATTTCAAATAATAAGCGGGAAAAACGACTACTTACTCCCAGAGAGTTTGCTTCGATAGCGGTCTGGATGCCTGTGCAGCCATAAGCCAACTCCTCTGTGATGAGGCAGTTGTCAAAGATTGTCAAGCCCATTCCACCTGATTACAAATAGACAAACATAGTTAGGTATTTTTATATACAAAGCCATGTTAGGGAAACTTCCATCCTACATCTGCTCCCTGATCTCACAGCAAATTGTAAGTGGCTACTGCCCGAGATCGAATGCTGTGGTTTTATTAAATGTGCCAACTGCTAGGACTGTCTTAGGGAAGACAGCTTTTAGATGCGCAGCTCCTCTGTCTTGGAACAGTCTGCAATTGAAATGGAAACTGAGCAATCTGGTGCCACTAAATGTTTTTAAAGCTCGGTTGGATGCTACTCAATCGGAAGCTGTTGGTACCTGTTCATGTGGATAGTTATGTAAATTGTAATCCCTGTAATGATGCTGTCCTTTTTGTTGTTCTGTCTATGTTTTTATGTTTCATGTGGAACCTACTTGAGCAGGTCTCCCTTGAAAAAGAGATCAATGATCTCAATGGGATACACCTGGATAAATAAAGGTTTGAAATGAAATGAAGGTGTTTTTACACAGGCATTAATAAACCTTCACTTCATTTTCAATTAGAAAACATTTAAACATACTTCAACTGAGATGCTATTCTTTATTTGTGTGTGGGCATTCAGGCCATCACCTTCAGACTAAATTAATCTGAGACAAGATGAAATAGTCAATCAGCAAATAAATAACATACCATAATCCTGTGGAATGTGGCCGTTAATTAAACCGAGGTCCCATGCTTTCTTGATGATGGGCATAGGATACTGCAAAACAGGACATTGAAGAGTTATTCAATCTTTTTAGAAAATAATATGATCACCACTCTCAGGGGACATTCACGTTACACCAGCACAAAACAAATCTTTGAAGGATAAATAATAGACCTATGTATTCGCCACATGATAAGGATCGGTGCAAATATTTAAAGATTCAAGATTCAGAGGTTTTAATGCACATAAGCTACAGTGTGGGAATGGCATAAGATAAAGGGTTCTTCCTTAGCCAATACTACACAGCTCCATAAACCGACAAACAAACTGAACCGTAAACAAACAACAACATTGAACAAGATTATAATTGAATATATTATACTCACTTCACCACTCCTGTCATACTCCGCTGCAGCAGGGACGATCTCTTCACGAGCAAACTTCCTCGCCACCTGTTGGAACTCTTTCTGTTGATCAGACAGCTCTGTGGGTCAAAGCAGCGAAACACAAAATCAGTAACTTCAAAACTGGGGAAACTGGTCATGAATGATAGCATGATAGGTTTTTAAATCATCTATTCTACTTCCTTCTCTCACCAAATGAGAAGCCGAGGGATGTGTTGCTAGATGCAGCAGCACTGGCAGCAGCAGCGGAGTTCTGCAGCCGGATCCCCGACCGCACGCTGGCTTTGAGAACCTGTGGATGGAAAGGAGGGGAAATCAGCAACAAACTCAGTTTAACAGGACACCTCCACACCTCTAACGTTTTCATGAAGAATTTAGTAAAATATTAGCATTTTTCTCTCAATGTATTTACCATTGGCAAAGAGTTCAAGCTACCTCATGAATGTTATATGGTCTCTTAAAAAAAAAAAAAAAGATATACTCTGCTACTTTTTTTTTACCATCTCCTATGTGTTGTTAAATTACTAATAAAGTGTGCATACTTAGTTATTTTTCATTTTTTAATATGTAGGACTATTCTCTTCACTTTATCTGCACTATATTTCTGCTGTTGCAATGTACATCCCCCCGTTGTGGGACAAATAAAGGAATTCTGATTCAGAGCTAAGCTACTTGAAAGTATTCACCTCACAAAGTTTGGCAAACATAGAGAGATCACTGAAATTAATTTAGTTCTGAAGAGAAGGCATACATAGACTCATTACAGACTTTTCTAACGTATTGGGTCAAACATTTTTATAAATATGCAGCACAATAAAAACCGACACACTCATTGCCCAATTGTTTAATTTGTAGGACACATACGTAACATTTGATGGAAAGTACCATATACCTTGACGATAACCTTGTTAAATGTGGTCAATGTATAATGTTTTAATCATGTACTAATATTAAAAAGGAAAGTCCTTGTATGTTAAAGAACTGTCTGAAAGAACCGGATACTGATATCCGTTACTTAAGTTGTGTTCAACGACCTTCGCTGTGTTTCAAAGATGACCAGCTAGCTGATCATTTGTGCAGAAAGACATACTATTACTTTGCTCATAATGTTTAGCGTTATCTTATGGTCATTGCGTAGAGACAATGACGTTGTTTTGTAACGTAACGTCGGTTTTAAAATGTATTATAACCGTTGACGCTGTTAGCTAACGTTAGCCGTTGACGTAGTTTAACTTTCCTTTGATTTAAACGAACAATTTAAACATTAGGACAATAAGACAACAAGCTGTGTGCATCACATTAACATAACTAAACATTTTAAAATATGCTGCCGAGTTAAAGCTAATTTAAAGACACGTACCTTGTTGAGCAGCATTGTTATTTGTCTTGATAGCACAGACTGCTCGTATAACTAGACTGAACACCACCACAACCTTTGTCCCACATATATGCCAACCAATCACAGCCACGGGATTGATCACGTGTCGTTTCTGGGCATGTGGAAAATGACTTTTCCCCCAGTTCCTTACCTAACCTTTTTATATCCATAGGTAGGGAAAATGTTTGGTAACATTGTGGTAATGACAGCTTGTATTTGTTCTTTCACGCTTTTTATTGTTACACATGGATAATTACATATGTTGTCATGTCGGGGACTATTTTCCCCTTTACTTATTCAAGAACATCATATATTTTGTATACTAAAATTGACCTCAGGGGTAGACTTATAAATACAAAAGTACATACAAAAACATCAAGTTTGATTGATTCATACTGTTTTTAATAGTGCTACTATTAAGTTTCAGCCCATTTCTTTTTATGAATATGACATTTTCCTAAAAATGAAATGAACTGTACAAAAAAACACCTGCATCCATACCATCACCTTTGAGGTATGTAAACATCTCTTTATCCTGGAGTTGTATTGTTTGTAGTTTATCTTTAAAAACCAAAATGTTCTACCACTTTGAATTGCCTCATGTATATACATAAGCAAGCCGTGCTTCATAACCAAACATGTCGGGGACTAGCAACCCTGTCCGCAACAAACAGTGGGACTCCCACCCAGATAGATAATTTCCCATTAATTTTTCTTGGCATTTCACTAGTGTAGAGCACATAATATCATGAAGTCATGTATCATTTTAAAGCTTAAGTCATTACCTACCAGTCACATAAATATGACTCTTATTTTGACCCCAAACACCATGCTAACACCACAGTAGGGCAAATTCTGAAAGCAGCTGCATATGTCCTTATAACTAAACAATGATATGTGCCTTTTAATAGTTCATTCATGCAGAGAGCAAAAATAGCTTTATATAATACATGAAAACATTGATGGTCTGAATTCATTAGAAGTTAGTGCAGTTTGTTTCTGTTCAGAACTATGCATCTGTTATAATTGCAGTCGCTAATTGCTTTCTAGGCAGGAAAAGCACAAAATGTTGGACACAGTAACAAGACAGTTGTGGGGCTTTTGGATTTTATTGACATATCAAACAGCTGAACATCCATTTGCCTTTCTTGGCCTTGATCTTCCTCAGGTAGAACTCCAGCTCCTTGCCTTCCAGGATGTAGCCGTCACACCTGCCGCACTGGATGCAATGCAAGCTGCAGGAGGAGAGACAACATGTCAGCTGAGGGGAACAAACGCTATCAAACACCTGTCTATTTTACAGGGATCCCAAGCTCTGTGGCACTAATACTTCGACTCTATTATACTATAACGTGTTATTTAAATAAGAGAAATTAAGGATTTGTTGCCAAACGCCATGAAAATTTAAGATCTGTAACTTCAGCACCCA
>CALSBZ010042299.1:0-12384 GCA_943591055.1 Gobionotothen gibberifrons | reverse complement strand
CAATACTGTCTGTCTTTCCTGCCTCACTGCCTCAATAAACACTAATAAGCAGGATGTATTAGGAAAGTTCTTGATGGCAGTCACTAGGGGGAGCTAATGTGTTACATTTGAGGCCAAATCCAAAGTCAAAAAAATGCATTTAAGTCGAGAAGACTTTGTTATAAAAGTGTGGCTTTTCTTCATTTGTATTCGACAGAAATGCTTCAGGGTTGAGTTGGATCATTTGAGAGTTAATGAATGAATCCTTTTGTTAGTGATGAAGTGATTGCAGGACAGTTGAAAACAAGGTTCACATATACAGATAAGAGGAGTGACTCTTTTGTTCTGAGCCTTTACCAGTGTTTGGTTGAAGAGGGTCAGCTGTCTCAGCAGTTTGTCCACCCGGGACTTTATGGGAGTCACGTAGCGAGAAGACGCCACCGTGCCCACGTTGATGATGCCGTCATCCAGGAGCACCTTCACAGCATACAAACACAATAAGATGAACTGATAAAGGATACTAGGATGTTACCAGCTTGTGTACAACGGCTTTTTTTGATCATTGTAGGTAAAAAAAAGAAATAGAGAGCCGGCAGAGGGGAGTTATATTCCAAGAAGAAACTCAGACACCAAGATGACTTTTGCATTTTAAAGAGATTAATAGCAAATAGATTAAAGTTAATTAACTAGAAAGAAAACACTCAAGTATATTTAACAAACAAGTCTGATTGTTACAAATATTGAGCAAAAAACTTGGAAAACTAGGACATTTTATGTCAATTTGTGATCAATTACCGATTTCAACTCTGAAAATATCCATGTTTTTTTCTAGTAAATTAACAACTTTTATCTATGAATATTCCCCCTCCCCTTTTTCTTTTCTTGAAATGGCCCTAACCGGCTAACACACCGTCATGAAGACATCCTTTTGAAGTTCAAATACAAAAAACATCAGCACAGGGTTACGGATTCATGAGTATATTTTGAGAAGCTCATCATATCATAAGAATCATGTATCCAACATCTGTTAGATACATCGGTACCACTTTATAATAAGACTACCCTTATAAAGGGTTTATAATTAGGTCATGAATTAGGTTGTAAACACTTTATGAATCATTAAGAACCATTTATAAACCAGTTCTATACACAGGCTCACTATTTGGCAAGATGAATAAGCCTTATATTGGCTACTTAGCCAGAATCAACTCAGTGAACAACAGATACCAAGGATGCTGGCTGATGAAGAAGACGAAGTAAGCTAAGTAGCCAATATAAGGCTTAGCAGTACAGATAAATGTGGGCTCACTATTTGGCAAGCAACCGGTCACTGTTGCCCTGTTTATCTCATGTCTTATAAAAGCTTATTAAAGATTTATAAAGTGTTCACAACCTAATTAATAAATAAATTACAAACTATTGGTAAACCCTTTATAAGGGTAGTCTTATTGTAAAGTGGTACCCAAATATCTAAGACGTTATTGTTAATCCGTTTTTTTTCTTTTACTCTTTTCGTCTTTTTTTGTTTTTTGTTTTGATTTATGGATGATTAAGTTATTTAACCCTTAAATGCACGAGTGACTGGACACACACTCTTCCATAAGTGGGTCTAAAAGGACCCGTATTAGAATAATATGTGTTTTTATGCCATTTTTGTCATTTTGGTTAAGAAAAATCACTTGTATAATATTTAATATTATATTGTGGTTCACACTAGAAATATTATATATTTAATTTTTAATAATTGTAGAGGTTTTTTTTACATTTTGAAAAAAAAAGTTTTGAACATTATTGTCCCAAAGATCTCCACTATTCTGAGACCCTCACAGTATTCCAGTCCCTTTTCAAAACTCATCTCTTCTCCTCTTGTCTACTCCCACCCCCCATCAATCCATGCCGGTTGATCAAGTTTGATAGTCCTATCCCCCCCCCACCCTAACCTTCCCTTATATTGTAAAGCGATTTTGAGTCCTTGAAAAGCCCTATACAAATATAATATTATTATTTTTACTATTATTATACTGACAGGTATCAGATCTTGCTGTGTAAAATAATCTTCCTGAGAGGTGTCACTTGTGATGTAGTCTGTGTGGTCTAGTGAATGTAGTCCTGACAGCCACAGGTGATAAGAATCAAAGGTTCCCATAGGATTCCATAGAAAATGCATGCGGGTCATTTTGGACCCACTTATGGAAGCTTGGGGTAGTAATACAAAAACTACAATTTCTTAAAATGTATACAATTTAAATTTAGAAATTTGAATGGCATGATATCCAAAACATGTTTTTTGAGGAATAGCAGGAATATGAAATGATAAAAAAATGTAATTAGAAAAGATACTTCAAGAAAACCACCTCAACGGGTCAAAAAATACCCACTTATGCATCTAAGGGTTAATGTATTTTAGTTTTGACTGTATCTCACTTCTTTATACTGTAACCAAAAAGAAGAGGAACATAATAAAGATAAGCTCATAATGAAGCCTGGCTTGGCAAGTAACAGAATACATACATTGGGATTATGTAATGAAGATGCCAAAAAGGGAACTGTATTTCCTAAAAGTTACATAAAGAAAATAAGTAATGAGACAATTGGTACATTTTAGAAAAATGGGGATGATGAGCAGAACCTTACGAGCCTCAAAACACCATGTGGAACCCACTACTAGTCTGATCAAATACAGTGTGTTTGAGAGTGTGTGAGGTGCATGGTACCACCTGGATGTCATCAGTGCCTCCCAGGATGAAGACGTCTTTGGAGTCACTGTGAGACATCACAGTGAACTCTGCGGTCCTCCACATGTCCTCCACCTGCACGGCTCATTGAGAGGGCAGAGGTTAAAGTTGAAAGTATCACATCTGGAGCTGCAACTATTGGGTCTAGTTTCAAACGGATCCATACACCCTCTCACTCTTTGCCAGAGTTATCTTTTTTCTTTACCTTTATTGTCATTACCCAGTAGGCCTACTTACTATGTAACAAAATGGTTTCTCTGCATTTGACCCATCCCAGTGTTAGGAGCAGTGGGCTGCCATTATGAACGGCACCCTCCTTCTGTAGTCAAACTGACAGCTCGGGAGGCGCTTAGCTTAAATTAGCATAACGAAGGCTAACGGCTAGCCTGGCTGCAGAGTGGAAAGAAATCCCCTATCCAAACCATTACAACTCATAACATATAATGAACATATTGTATCTTGTTGGCTGATTTATGTTTCCCCTGCTCTCAGTCTTTGTGCTAAGGTAAGAGACAGACCCTGACGGTAGCTTCATTTTTAACAGAAATCTAATAGCATCATATTTCAAAATATATGATTTTAGCTTGATCTGATGCAACTGAGCATCTTTGCATATTTTTATTTGTATTAATTAATAACGAAACATCTCTGTAAACATTGAAATACTTGCTAAGTCATCAAGACATCAATATGTGATTAAAGTCAACTTATACTGGACATACAGGAAGGAAGAGTACACTTCAATTGCAGTTTCTTCATTAGATGAAGAAAGAAAGAAATGATCTGTATACCTGTTCATAGAGTAGATCTATTTCCACGCACCTTTGTAATAATGGTCTCCACTGATGCCTCTCCTGAAGCCTGTCCAGAGACCTAGAAGATCAAATCAAAGATATTAAGTGTAACCAGCATATGTGAGTCTGACTTTGAAATACATGGTTCATAAGGCCATTGTAGGTCAACAAAATGTTTAATGAAAAATAAAAGAATACAATTACGGAGCCAGGGGAGGGGGAGATAAACATTGGTGGTAAAATTCAGTCATACATTTTCAGAAAAAAACAGGAGACTGAAGTTACCGTGAAAACACTAGTTGTCAAGTTATGATTTCGTTTTTTGGAAATGTTTAAGATTTGTAATTAAAGACTTTAATGACTTGGGATCCCAGAAGTTTTAAAATGTTAACTCATCCCCGGTTTGAGGACTCATTCCTGCACCACTCTACGTTGCCAAAGGTATATTTATTTGTCACCTCCTGTATCTCCGTGCCATACGAGAAGACGTTGAGCGTCTCCAAAGCAGCCACAGTCAGCTCCTCCCCGCTCAGGGCGGTCCCCGCGACCGACTCCAGCGTCCTCCAGTGCTCTGCTTTCATACACGGGTTACGCAGGTCAGTGATCAAAGGCAGCTGAAGGGGAACAAAAACATAAATACGGTTTTGATACAGTCACAAAGCTGTAGAACCAACCATGCAATTCTAAAAATCAAATCTAATGTTTGAATATCTAATATTTACATGTAAATAGACTCCTGCATTTACTTGTTCACTTACAACATTCTCTGCAACATTTAGTTTATTGTATTTGATATATTTAACTTGTATCATTTAAATTGGTCACATTTTACTGTTTCTTTTTGCGCTATTTTACTGTTTTCTAAATGTCTTTCTAATGTTTTATGTGTTATATATATTCATGTTTCATTGATGGAGGAGCATGGGCCTTGAACTTTTCACTGCCATATTTAAACTGTAGCTACTTTGCGTATGATGAATCCTTTGAATCTTTGAATGTATGTATAATTAAGGGTTAGGTCCGGTCCGCTAGGAATTAGCTAAGAAACTACGGCAATCATTGATTTTGATCATCTCTGACACACACATCAGTCACTACAGGACACTTTGTCCCACTCACCCTCTGCTTCATGACCTCCACCTTGTCCTTGAGACTTGGCACTACGTTGTTGCGTGGCAGACCCTTCTCCAGCTGGTTGACATATTTGCTGTATTTAGTGACCTGCGAGCTGAACTGATCCAGGTCCAGTTGCTCCAGTGTGCTCTGGGGATGGGAGAACATGGAATGACACTTTGAAGAGAAGAAGAGTGTACATGATTCCACAGGCATTCACGGACAAAATGTTAAGTACGCCTCACCTGCCTCCACCCTTCTGATAGAGAGTCCCATTCCTCCATAGAGTCCCACAGCAGCTTTGTCAGCCTGAACTCTGCAGTTAGCTCCTCCAACGCGTCAAACTTGGTGACCTCAACCTTTTTTCATCAGAGGGAGAAGTGGTTATAAAATGAGATGTTCTGCTTTGGTTGCAGCTCGACAAAGCAATATCAAATTGCAATGACTTTACTTTACAAACCGTATTGAAATACTGAAAGATACAGTACCTTGAATTTCTTCTGGTAGGAGATGTAGGCGGAGGCCTTGGCCTGCAGCTCGTCTATGGAAATCTGAACCCCCCCCAGCAGCAGATGCACTTGCGAGGGGTCTGAATTGATGTCAAGGTTTTGAGGATTCTACAAAAAAAAATTAAGCAAGGAAATATAGAGCACGATCATTTTGAGAGACTAGAAAGAAAAAAAGGAGAGAGAAATAGTATCCTAAGCGGGAACTAAATTAAAAACTATATATATATATATAATTCAGGAAAATATTAAACTTGAAAATTATATAAACAGAAAATAAGAGAAATTTGTTTCAGTTTAAAAAAAATTGAGACATAGTCATATAATATATAGTTAACAGAAACAAAAACAAAATATATATATATTACTTAGTTAGAAACATCTAAACAATATACTTTCTTAAAATATGAATGGTGCAAAAATTAAATCACATTATTTAGGTTTCATTTTCAAAAATGAAAACAAAAATATGAAAATATTGGCCCAAACAGAAACTAAATAAAAAAGACTATGCTTCAGTTAAATCTTAAACAAAAACATGATTTTTTTGGGAAATTAGGATAAATGAAATAAATGTAATTCTTCCATGTGGTAGCGTGCTAGTGAAAGAGTACTCAAGTTTATTCACAAATCAAAACATGTAATCACTATGGCCTTAATAGTGTTTAAATATTAGTGCTGTGTAATGGCGGTAATCTGTCCATAGCATAATGATAAAGGGGTTACTATTCAATGTATGTGACACTGAATAAAAGGAGATTTATTGCAATTTATTCAATCTAATTATATTAAACGGCCTAAACTAAAACTAGAAAACAAACACAAAACTAACAGAAACTAATAAAAAGTAAAAAAATCCCATTACTTCTGGTCAAAGTAGCCCTCACGATGATGACCTACAGATATCATCCCTGCACCTTTCTGAAAGCTCTCCGCGTACCTGTGCCTTCAGCTTGACCTGTGTGACCTCACGGTTCAGCTCCATTATGTCCTTGTGCATGGAGCTGCCCAGCTTCCCCATGCTGGCCTCCCTCTCCAGCGCGGCCCCGTCGATGATGCTGTGCAGTGAGCTGATGGTGGGTTGCAAGGTGGCGAAAACAAACAGATCCTCAGGTGGTGTGGGAACTGAGTACGTGTTAATCAGATTGTACAGCTGACACACCGTCTCCTGCTCCTCTTCTAGCACCGTGATCTGGTGAGAGGGACAAAGGGAAGTGTGGAGAAGTAGGTTTACTTAATGATGGCGCATTCATGTAAACACAGTAAGAGGAATTAGGTTGTAAAAAGGAGCAAATATCAAACTATTACATTAATTAAAACATTAAAAACTAAATCTTAAAATGTAAAAAATGTAATTAAATGTTCACTTGTAAGTTACAATAAATACGACATGTACTGATGTACACAAGTTAATATACATATTTAATAAGAAGTAACACAAATAATTATATGAATGTATATTATTGTATTGTGTATATATATATATTCCATATTATATACATTATTTACAGGCAGTATAAGTCAAATAATGAAACAGGTTTAGGGCAAAAATGAATAATAACAACAACAACAACAATAATAATAATAATAATAATAATAATACATTTTAAACAAATGCAGAAACATAGAATATAATTGAAAAGGTTTTCAGTGTTTTGGAAGAGGAATGGCTCACTTAAAGCACAATTATGTAACCCATAGTGCCTTTGGGTGGGGTCAACAGTCTGTGTCAGTGGGGGTCCTGGGCCTTGCTGATGTGGCCAATTACTGATGGAACTGTAAGAAACTGTTTTTGTGCTGCGAGGGAAGCGGTTGACACCTAATAAATGACTTACCTTTTTTGGGTTTGTTAAAAACACTTTTGATTTAAAAAGAAACCTGCTTTTAATGTTCGTCTCACCCTTTCCTGTATCTCGTCCAGGGTTATGAGGGACTCGGCTAACTCCTCTGTGGTGGAGGGGGTGCACTCCAGTTTATACTGAGCTTTACAAGCTTCGGCGATGACAGCGTCCAGCTTCTTCTTAGCCAGCTGGGTAACTACCTCGTTGATGACCTGCAGCAGAGAAAATATGTTTTACTTTTGGAAATGTCACTTTGAAATGCTGTAGAGAATGCGGTGAATAGAAGGCAAAACATAGTCATGGTCCTCCTCTGGTCAGAGCAGATCAATAAGAACGATTATTACTTATTCCTTGAGTAGCAAAAAGACATACAGGAAACTGGTAAAAACATAAAAACTTAAAGGGGACCTATCATGCAAAATGCACTTTTGTACGTCTTTTATAGATGAATATGTGTCCTCGGTGTTCCAGGGAACTCACCAAGTGTCAGCAAACACAACACTCTCTTTTCCTCCATACCCAAATCTCAAAAAACGGGGCTACAACGGATCTGATACGGACTAATACAGATTTGAAAATAGTGTGACGTCAGTGACGAGGAGCTCCGCCTATATGGACAACTCTCCACCAATCAGGGGAATGAGAGGTTGCCGTGGCATGGCAACAGCATGGTAACATGACGCTCGTAACTCGGCCCCCTCCTTTGCAGGGGGGCGTGCCGTGGTCAGCTGCAGCGCATGCAAAGACAGGGTGGAGGAGAGCAAAATAGAGCGAAATAAGGCATGGCTAAAATGCATGATCTGTTTGGTATTTTGAAAAAAAATACGTATAAATATACCTTATATAGGTTTGGCCCTACAATATATTATTCAAATATAGCATGATAGGTCTCCTTTAATTCATTCGGAATGGAATAATCTGGTAAATTAAATGTATGGAATCGAAAAAATAACTATGAGAATGAGTTAAAGTCTTTGATACAAGATGTGAAAAATAGGTGGGATAAAGATTACACAAAACATAATTAATGTGGTAAGTTGTGACAATGAATGTAGGTATGAGTTTTAATGATGTATTTGTTAGCTTTATCTGCATTATCAGCTTTTTTTGTTTCTCTTTTTTAATTTGTGTATTGTTATTTTTTTAATTCATGAATTGTATTATGAAGGCACTTTAAGCAATGCATATAAATGAAAATGATTTTGAAATAGATGAAGCTGTTGTTGTATATTTGGTTGTATTATCAGTCCACTGAACTCTCAGGTCGCGTCTGCTTTCCATCCCCGTTAAACTAAACTGGTAGAAGCAGTATTAAATTATCATGCCCCATATATCTGGATTAACTAGCAAAACAAATAGTCTGCTGCAACTCTCACTTATTGTATTTGTATAGCTGTCTTAGTCCGTTCTAGCTTGTTTATTTGCATTATCTTGGCTTTTAATGACAGTTTTAATGTCTGTTATGCTATGCATGAAATTCTTTATTATTCCGCCGGGTTATTTTGCGCTGCTTCTTCTCCCACATTGAACATCGCAGAAACTCTGTTCAAACATCAAAACGTTCAGCTCGGCCGGGAAGCAATGGCTATTACTTTTATCATTCATAACTTTCATAATTCCAGAGATACATCCCATAATACATCCCATTTTTAACATGGAAGTCAATGGAGAACTCTTCAGACTTCAACAATCTTCATGCAACTTCAACTGCTAACTGCTCCTTCTTCAACTGCTAACTGCTCCTTCATACTTTCACTCAGAAACCTCATTCCAACTTTAAAATGTCACACATCTTTCTGACATTATTCGTGTAACACAACTTTTAAATCTGATTCTTACTTTTACAGATATTAAACATTGTTCAGACCTTGGTACAGAGGCCTTCTTCAGATTTTAGAGTGCGTGATGTGGAGTGGAGGACAGATTTAATTTTGCCTTCATATTTTCTTTTAAACCTGCCATAATTCCCAAACCCTACATTCCTGAGGCATAATTTTGCATGACAAACGTAGGAAAACATCTCGTAGCTTGAAAGATAAAAAAAAATTAAGCAAAATAATTAAACAAAATGCCTCTTGAGGGTATGAAGTGACAAAAACGTTCAACATGTCTCCATTAAACTCCATCGTAAATTCAGCCTCACCTTTCCCCACCACAGCAGCCGCGCACACCTTTAGTTAATCTGCCAAAAAGGCCACATTATTAACCCGAAAGTACACAAAAAGTACACTTCAGATGCTCAAGTTCCTTGACATGCTTCACGCTTTGAAATTTCACCGATATCTGTTACAGTTCTTCAACAAAACGTTCACATGTAACAGGTGTATCTCTCATTCAGAACAATGAAAATGCTCTCCTCTCACTGATCACCATGGAAACCTTTGATCTCTGGACACGTCGTTGGCTCAGATATAAACACCTGTGTCATGGAACACGATGATATCATAACTCCAATTGACATAATTAGAGCAGCAGACTAATGACGTGGTCACTGGAGTTTAACAGACTGTCTCAGCCTATTCTTTTCCGTCTGATGGAGACTTCATACTGACTTCAACATGTTCCACATATTTTAGACATTATTGGTGACGTATGCTTTTAGTTCTAAAGTTTTCAGTTCAAATATTCTGCTGCTTTTTCATGCATTTAGACTTTTATTTTCTTGTTCTTATTTAGTGGGAATGCTGATACAGTTTTGAGATGTATTCAAATGCTGTTGCCATGGCAACACAATGCTCGCCATGAAACACGGTTTTCTCATAACTTCAGTGAAAATGCTCCAAACAGCCCAAAACTTCACAGGTTTGGTAACGATGCAGCCATCAACGCATCTAAGCGTATTATGGGGTGTCATCACATGCCGTTGCCATGGCGACAGATCATTCGCCATCAAGTTAGTTAAAAAGTTTGCAGTTCAAATATTCTGCTGCTTTTCCAAGCCTTTTTACTTTCCTTTATTCTCTTATCACACATTCAAGCCCCCAATGTTCATGTATCATTTCAATCTAAATTCTTCACTTTCTTTTTACACATTACATTTCAGCATAGCAGTTCAGCGTCAGCTTTTCAGCATAAAGCATTCCCACTAGCAATTTCTTCAGGAATTGCATTCTCTAGTTTTATAATATGTTTCTTTTTAACTATGTCTGACTGCTTTTAATATTTAATATATATACAGTATATACTGTATATCGAGGGGTGAGAACCAGAGGGGCTTAAGTGACATTTGACCAACTTTACAGGAGCCAAAACAAAAAACGACCATACTTTGTCCTGACTTTGTTTATTAAATTAAATCTTTAATATGAAACTTCATAAACATGTGGATGATAATATACTTAATGAACAATATTTTGACTTTCATTGAAAAAAAAATCTTCTATCTTTTTTTCCTTTTGGCCCCAAATAGTTCAGTGTGTTCTGTGTTAGGTCTTTTGGTTTTTGATGAATAACTCTGGATTGGTTTAGAATTCACATGCACCTTTTTGGCAGTAGAAAGAGCTCATTGAGAGCTTTCATTTGATATATATAACTCATTTTTGACCAAAATGTCACTTACGCCCCTCTGGTTCTCACCCCTCGATATATATACTGTATATATATACAGTATATATTTATTCAGATAAAAAAACTCATTCATAGGTACCTCATCCAAAACCTGCAAGATCCCGGTGGTCTTCTGTTTCACAACTCCTCCCCTGCTCCTGACGACCTGCAGCAGTTTGGTGGAGTGTTTGTCCAACTGCGCCAAGAACTTTGTCTCCAATGGAAATGTTGTTATGCGCATGAACTCAGTTTTTACCTAGAAAATATAAGTAGCATAGAAAACAAAAAACACTGAGAATTTATAATACACATATTTTTTATAAAGAGCCAACGGTTTGATTAAAAGTACTCCAAGTCAGCTTGTATGAATGTTAAAAGCATCAATCTGGTGCACTTTGAGAGCAAAATGAAGAGATCTATGGATACATCTCTCAACACCCATATGAAAACAGAACTGTAACTCCAAATCACTCCCCTTTTAAACTCTATTCTTGTTATTTTGTAACAACTTCTTTGTTACTGTCATATAGTATTTTATACCTGTTTTTCATTTAGTCTCTAATGTCTCATTACTAACTATAATGATCATATCAAGGTGTGCCTTAACCTCACTGAGCTGAGGTTATTTGAGCCTCTCAGGAGAGAGCTCTCTTCCACCTGGTTGTAGAAAAGCTCTTTAAATGTGCTCGTGTTGTGTTCAAGGAACCTGTCCTTGGCCAGGAAAAACAGGCACTCGCGTGTTTAATTATTTTGCGGTCTAGATTTCTTCTTCTGAAGTGAGAAGTTCTCCGTCAGCCGGACTGATTCAACTGATCAGTAGTACCCGTTTCAAATTATTCTAAAACATCATACCCATCAACAATTGCAGGCTTGAAATCATTAAGTGTATGTGGGGTATGCTTCCTCCATTTGTGAGTATTGAAAGCTCTGTAATGATTTGTTTTGTATGAGCAACCAGAAAACATACAATTTACAAATTCATACCCTCATGACATTTTTATTTATTTATTTAAACTTAGCACAAGCAATGACCATTCACAGGATCATCCACATGGGTAGAACAGTAGGGCTGCTTCCCTGAAGTTTAAAGAGAAAACCTTTCATTAGTCTTTAAAGGCCCTGTGAAGTGTGCGCCTGTGCATGATCTGTTATGCTAATACATATAGTAATGACCAACATTGTCCATTGGAACCCTATCAAAGATGTTGGAATAGCAACGAATTTGACGAGTTTGAATTGAAATCCGCAGTCGACCTCCGCCTGCGCTTCCTCATCGTCACTTCCATCTTCTGTGCCACTTTCCTCATCTATCCTGTCCGAAAAGCTGTCAAAATCACTCATTTCTCTCGCACTAGTATCACTTTCCGAAGTCTCCGCCATGTTTACAATCACAACTGGGCTCATCTTGTGACGTCACAGCTATCGTCTGCAACTTCCGGTAGGCTCATACCTCATTCACACCAACGGTGTTTCAGGGCCGGCCCGGAGCTAGAGCTTGAAAAGCACCGGGTTTTCCTCTTCATACCGCAGCTGAGCAGCCTCTTACAGGGTTCTTACACCTTTTCCAAAGTCAAATTCAAGCACTTTTCAAGCATTTTCAAGGTGCATTTTCAAGCTTTTCAAGCATATTACAGCTGTTGTAAATTACATATTTATATACACGTACTTATACTCAAATGATTATTTCCCTACCTCACATTAAATCAGATGTTCTTTATGCTGTATAAACAACCAAATGTGTTTCGTGATAGCATTCTACATGAGGATGAAAAATTAAAGAAAAGAAAACTAAGTTTAATATTTCAAAATGAGTGACCCATCTCTACGTAGACTGGGCATCCCATATAACCTGGCTGAGCATCCCATATAA
>CALSBZ010042298.1:0-18995 GCA_943591055.1 Gobionotothen gibberifrons | reverse complement strand
CACTCGAGAACAAGACCCCGAGATACTTGAACTCCTTCACTTGGGGTAAGGACTCATTCCCTACTTGGAGTGGACAGTCCATCGGTTTCCTGCTGAGAACCATGGCCTCAGATTTGGAGGTGCTGATCCTCATCCCAGCCGCTTCACACTCGGTTGCGAACCGATCCAGTGAGTGCTGAAGGTCGCAGACCGATGAAGCCATCAGAACCAAATCATCTGCAAAAAGCAGTGGTGCAATCCTTAGTCCACCGAACTGCAGACCCCCTCCCCCCCGACTACGCCTCGAAATCCGATCCATGTATATTACAAACAGGATTGGTGACAAAGCGCAGCCCTGGCGGAGGCCAACCCTCACCGGAAATAGGTCCGACTTACTGCCGAGGATCCGGACACAGCTCTCGCTTTGGGAGTACAGAGATTGGATGGCCCCGAGTAGAGACCCCCTCACCCCATACTCCTGCAGCACCTCCCACAGTAACTCCCTGGGAACCCTGTCATACGACTTCTCCAAGTCTACAAAACACATGTAGACCGGATAAGCGTACTCCCAGGCCCCCTCCAGGATTCTTGCGAGAGTAAAAAGCTGATCCGTTGTTCCACGACCAGGACGGAATCCGCATTGTTCCTCCTCAATCTGAGGTTCGACAATCGGCCTGACCCTCCTTTCGAGTACCTTAGAGTAAACTTTCCCGGGGAGGCTGAGTAGTGTGATGCCTCTGTAATTGGCACACACCCTCTGATCCCCCTTTTTGAAAAGGGGAACCACCACCCCGGTCTGCCACTCCTTCGGTACTGTTTCCGACTTCCAGGCAACGTTGATGAGACGTGTCAACCATGACAGTCCCTCAACACCCAGAGCCTTCAGCATTTCTGGGCAGATCTCATCCACCCCAGGGGCTTTGCCACTGTGGAGTTGTTTGACTACCTCAGCGACCTCCCCCCGGGAGATTGGCGTTGATCCCCCGTCATACTCCAGCTCTGCCTCTAACATAGAGGGCGGAGTTGTCGGGTTCAGGAGTTCCTCAAAGTGTTCCTTCCAACGCCCCAACACTCCATCAGTTGAGGTCAACAACGTCCCATCCTTACTGTACACAGTTTGGATGGTTCCCTGCTTCCCCCTCCTGAGGTGTCGGACAGTTTTCCAGAACAACTTTGGTGCCGCCCGAAAGTCCTTTTCCATGTCTTCTCCGAACTTCTCCCACACCCGCTGCTTTGCCTCGGCCACGGCTGAGGCTGCTGCCCTTCTGGCCTGTCGGTACCTTGCAACTGCCTCGGGAGTCCCCCGGGATAACAAATCCCTGAAGGCCTCCTTCTTCAGTCGAACGGCTTCCCTGACCACCGGTGTCCACCAGGAGGTTCGAGGGTTACCGCCCCTTGAGGCACCTAAGACCTTGAGACCACAGCTCCCCGCCGCGGCTTCGGCAATAGAGGCTTTGAACACCGACCACTCTGGTTCAATGTCCCCAACCTCCACAGGAATGCCCGAAAAGCTCCGCCGGAGGTGTGAGTTGAAGGCCTCCTGAACGTGGGCCTCCTCCAGACGTTCCCAGTTCACCCGAACTACACGTTTGGGCTTACCAGGTCTATCCAGAGGCTTCCCCCGCCACTCGACCCAACTCACCACCAGATGGTGATCAGTTGACAACTCCGCCCCTCTCTTTACCCGAGTGTCCAAAACATACGGCCTCAGGTCCGATGATACAATAATGAAATCGATCATGGACCTTCTGCCTAGGGTGCTCTGGTACCACGTACACTTATGAGCATCCTTATGTTCGAACATGGTGTTTTTTATGGCCAATCCATGACTAGCACAGAAGTCCAGTAACAAACCACCACTCCGGTTCAGATCAGGGGGGCCGTTCCTCCCAATCACGCCCCTCCAAGTGTCTCCATCATTGCCCACATGTGCGTTGAAATCTCCCAGCAAGATTAAAGAGTCCCCTTCAGGAGCCCCATACAGGACTCTTTCCAGGGTCTCCAAGAAGGCCGTGTACTCTGAACTGCTGTTTGGTGCATAAGCACACACAACAGTCAGAGTTTTCCCCCCCATAACCCGTAGGCGTAGGGAGGCGACCCTCTCGTCCACTGGGGTAAACTCCAACAAAGAAGCACCCAACCGGGGACTTGTGAGTATCCCCACACCCGCCCGGCGCCTCACACCTTGAGCAACTCCGGAGAAGAATAGAGTCCAACCCCTATCCAGAAGTAAGGTTCCAGAGCCGACGCTGTGCGTAGAGGTGAGCCCAACCAGATCCAACTGGTACCGCTCCACCTCCCGCACAAGCTCCGGCTCCTTCCCCCCCAGAGAGGTGACGTTCCACGTCCCCAAAGCCAGCTTCTGTCGCCCGGGTCTGGTCCGTCGAGACCCTCTGCTTTCACTGCCACCCTTCTGGCAGCGCACCCGACCCCATCGCTGTTTCCCGTAGGTGGTGGGCCCGCGGGACGGAGAAGCGGAGGTGTTGCCCACGTTGCCTTTTCGGGCTGTGCCCGGCCGGGCTCCGTGGCAAGCCCGGCCACCAGACGCTCGCCGACGAGTCCTCCTTCTGGGCCTGGCTCCAGAAGGGGACCCCGGGCTTCCTCCGGGCCGGGTATCCTCACTTCTTAGTTCTTTGTCTTTCATGAGGTCTTTTTTAACCAATCTTAGCCTGGCCCCTTGCCTGAGACCAATTTGCCATGGGAGACCCTACCAGGAACACAAGGTTCCAGACAACACAGCCCCCAGGTTCATCAGGGCACACAAACCTCTCTACCACGGTAAGGTGCTGGTTCTTCAGAGAGGAGGACAGCCATGGTCAGATAGGAAAACATTCAGGAGCTATCTGGATCAGTCTTATGCGACAATGGAAACTGAACTAAAGAGAACATTTGAAACTTTAGCAGTCTGCGTGATCTGCCTGTAGGGAGGGACGGGCCGGCCCTGCGAGTAAAGTAACAAGTTACTTTATGTAGAGAGTAACGAAGTAGTGTAATATATTACTTTTTTAAAAAGTAATATGTAATATGTAATATATTACATTTTATTAGTAACGACCCCATCTCTCGTTGCCAAGTCGCATTAGGGGCTTTTTCTAGTATTCTCTTCACCACCCCTGAAGGTTTTCCAGTCATGGAGGCAGCGCCATCAGTTGTCATTCCGACACACAGATCCCAGTTTAGGCCCACCGAACCCAAGTACAAGTCCACAGAACTAAAATTGTCCTCCGCAGTTGTAGTAGTTTGAAGATCTCTAGTGCAGAGAAATTGCTCCTGTAAGTCCCCTTCCCACACATGCCTCACATAAACAAGTAAAATAGCATGGCTCGCGATGTCTGTGGACTCGTCCATCTGTAATGCATAGTGAGCACTTGCCTTGATGCGAGCTGTGGTCTGTTGTTGAATGTCATCGGACATGTCTTCAATCCGCCTACTGATCGATTGACAGTGGTATGGTCTTCAGTTTATCCACCGCAGATTGATCCAGCAGCTCTCTGACCATGTCGATGGCGGCAGGTAAAATAAGGTCCTCTGCAATGGTGTGGGGCTTTTTGCTCTTTGCAATACGCTGAGCTACGAGGTAAGATGCACGGAGGGCCTGCTCTTGTTTCAAACATGAAGAGGTCAGGCACTGTTGCGATGTCCTCAGCTCTGTGAGTCGTCTTTGAAAGAACTCAACAGGTTTATCTTTATACGCGGAGTGTTTCGTTTCCAAATGCCGCTTCATTTTTGACGGCTTCATGCTCTCTCGTGCCAGTATTTCACTGCAAACAACACACTGAGGTTTTGGTCCCTCTCTTTTATCTTCAATGTATGAAAATCCATACTTAATATATTCAGAATCATACCTGCGTTTCGCCATGTTTACAATTTGAATGAATGAGCGGTAAATACTGATAACGTAAGGCAGCACGTTATCATGACATTGGGCGTTGTCATGACAACTTTCCAAAGAAGTTAGACTTTTTCCATACATTTATTTTTTTTTCTATTTTTTTTTCTTCACTCACTCATCCGTGGCCCACTTCAAACGAGTCCGCGACCCACCAGTTGAGAACCACTGGTCTAGGCTATATAAACCGGCGGAATTGTCACAACTTTCTTGGTTTGTGAGTATAGAGAGAGATAGATAGCGAGACATAGACATAGATAGACATAGAGAAAGATCGGCTGTGCGTAAGTCAGTATTGAATGTGATTTGTCCCTGTGAATGAGTGAGTGAGTGTTGGAGGGAGAGAATAGCTGTAGGGGTAACCAAGAGGGGATGGATTCAAAAGTTGTAAAACAACTGATGGATTTTATGATCCACCATATTTATCCTGATGGCTTGAATAGCAAACAGAGGTTTGTTATCAAGAGAAGAGCAGAGACCTTCAGAATTATAGGTAACGATGTCAGACATGTGGTCTTCCGGGCCCAAGAGTTCAAAACTTTTAATCTCCATCAGATCCGATCAGATTTTGAAATCCCATTTTTTGTGATCCAGGATCAGATAAATCGGCCAAATTTTGTCCCTGGAGTTCAAAGCAATTCAGGATAGGATCAGCCTGATCCAGATTACGACTTTTCAAGATGACTAGATCCTGAATATCAGTGCTTTAATCCTACCGATCGCCATCTAGTGGACATGAAAAATAATACAAGGAAGACAAGAGATCACATTGCAGAGACATCTATTGTCCGCACTTACTTTTGAAAGGCGATGACAGATGATGGACTGTTTTTTTGTTGAAGATATTTTTTCTGTAATCTAAATTACATTTGTGATTGACAATCTTTGTTGTGATACTTTTATGAGCATAAACATTTATGTCCTCAACATTTGGCTGAAAACAAAATAGGCCACCACAAACGTGAGCAAAAAATGAAAAATAAAATTGATTTGCCATGAAGGCTAAACATTGTGTATTATTTCAGTTAACAAACTTTGCCATCTTATTTATATTGAAACATATTTTTAAATAAATTGTACAGTACATTTTGCTCTGGTAATCCACTGGAAATCCACCCCTCTGGTGGGATCAGGATAATCCTGTTTTTTGGGATCAAACAGATCCCAATCCGGTGTTGTCGGTTTGAACTCCCCATTTTGAAGATTTGATCCAGATTAAAGCTTGGGTTGGATTTCCTGATCTGATCTGATATCAAAGTGATCCTAATCCTTTTTTTTCGTTTTGAAATCTCCAAAATCCAAATCTGATCTGATCAGATAGGGATTAAAAGTTTTGAACTCTTGGGCCCTGAACATCATCTGCTATGATAACACTCTCAATACATGTATAATTATGACATTTCAATAACAGATGGGGATCTGCACTACATATGCAGGAGGAAAACAAATATGGCTGAGCACCTCGCCAAAGTCGTGGTGTCAGCCAAAGAAGCCAACGAGCTCTTTGAGGAGTTCCATTGTAGCCACATTGGTGGACATTTTGGAAGGGAAAATGTTACGGTTTGTGTAGCAGGAAGCAGGCAGGACCCAAATGCAGATAAAAGTGAAAGAACTCCTTTATTTCAAGGCTAGTGGTAAGACAAAGACAAAACAGAAACACTCACCGATGAACTAGTCAACACACAAAACGATCCGACACTGAACAAAGGAAAAGACAAGACTAAATACACAGAGGGGTAATCACAAAACAGCTGAGAAGGGGAGGAGAAGCACAAGGACACCAGGTGAACACAATCGGGTAAATTAGACACACCAGGGAAACTAACGACAGGGAATCACAGACAGATCTAAACAAGACAAAACACAACGAAGACAGAAAACCAAAGACAGATCCAGACCAGACACAACGCAGACAGAGAACCAAAGACAGATCAAGACAACACAACATAGACAAAGAGGAATAGGAGGAGGCAGGCTGTAAATCCTCACAGAAAAGACACATCAGGCCATAATTCAACGATTTTATTGGCCTGGCATGGAGGAGGATATCCGCAAGTGGGTGAGTTCAAAATAATGAGGTAAATTACACATTATGATACAAAAGGGCAACACATAAAAGTTTACAGATGAAGCACTTAATTTCGGACAGTTTGAAACGCAAGGGCAGTGATTGGTAAGTGGTCTGCCCTTGCTCAAGGGAAAGCCTCCAGCTTGACTTGAGACCGCCCCCGTTATAAATACATGTAATTATAATGAAGCCAGCTGCAATGGATCATTGAAAGCCTGAAATTGAAAATCTGGCAACGCCCTCTTGGAAAATAATGGGAGGGCTTGACCTTCCTCGAAACTGGTAGTAGGCAGGAACAGGTAAGCTGGAGTCCGAAATTAAGTGCTTCATCTGTATAGTGTGTTTTTTTTCCCACATTGCTCAGTGTCCCCAGTGCCAATCCAAGAGGGCCAATATCAAAGAGAAGAAAGAGTACAGTCCTATAGAGGTACAAGGAAACATTTGAAGACAGTTTCAGCTTTCAAACATGTCAACAGTGATGTACTGCAATGCTCATGTGTTTTTTTTTCATCTCAGATAACATAGCCTCTTGAGCTCGTTGGAATGGACCTAGTGGATAAACTCACAGTAACCGATGGTGGCAACCAGTACATATGTGTAATGGTTGATTATTTCACCAAATGGGCAGAGGCATACCCACTTAAAAATAAAACAGCAGATGAGGTGACCAAGTGTGACGACCCCTCCACACCACGTGGGGTGCCGTCTGTTCGTGTGTGTTTGTGGGTGATTGCAGGTTCCAGTGCCTGATGAACTGCACCTGCCTGATAAGCTATACCTGCTGGAAGCCTACAAGAGGAGCCAAGCCGGATACGTCGCTCTCTCTCACTCCTCTGGGCACTCTCTCCGGGCCAGCCTCGGGGATCTGTTGCTGGTGCCGCGTCCTCATTTTGTTTATTAAAAATAAACGTCTTTATTATTCATACCCCTTGTCTCGCCTCCCCACTTTTTGCAACCCACGGAGCTCGGGTTGTAACACCAAGTGTATTATTGATTTATTTTACTAATTTGGTGCAACGAAAAGACTGCTAACGGATCAAGGCGGGGAATTTTGCAATAAGGTACTACTTTGAAGAATTATGACTCCCCATTATATAACTGTGCTAACAAACTTATTTCCTGTTTGTCCCAATGTTCACTTCAAGGTCAACTATAACCTTTGTGAGAGGCTTGGCATCAAAAGAAGCATGTGCACGCCGTACCATCCACAAACAAATGGGCTGGTGGAAAAATTAAATGGCACAATACAAAGGTATATTTGTTCATAGAATAACAAACATTACTGTTCCTATATTAACTAATCAGAATTGATACCTAAAAATACAACAAGAGTAAATAAATCAGCTGCTTTATCATATATTAGAAACCAATTTCTGTTCTACCTTCTTGTGTTTGTACTTTACCTGAATTTAGGTCCCTGAACAAACTGGTGGCGGGTCAGCCAAAACGGTGGGACCAACTCCTTCAAGGGACGATGATTGCTCTTCGGACTAAGCCTCAGTTGACCAAAAAGTTCAGTCCTTATTATCTGATGTTTGGGAGGGAGGCGAGGTACCCGTCAGAGGTGCCCAAGGAGTACGAATCTGCTAATGTTCTCATCCTTTAGGATGTTTTTTATTTCAAACATCTATGTTTTCTCTACATTCTAATGGTTTTCTGTGGCAGATAACAGAAGACAAAGTCCGCAGCATGGTGGAAAGAGAGGAACTCTTCGAGGGACTCAAAAGACAGGAGGCAGTTTTCAACGAGGTGAAAACCAACATAAAAAAAGCCAGGATAAGGTCCGCAAAAGAAAACTAGACCAATTTAGTTTTTCTTTTTTTTAAACAAACGGTTAGAACAAAGAAAAGGCGGAAAGCTAGAGGCAGACATGGTGGGACCATACCAGATTTTAACAATTGAGGGGAAAATAGCGGACATTGGGGCAGAAAAGGGTGAAAAGACAATGCAAATCAACATTGACCATCTGTCACACCAGAGGAGAGGATCCCTGCTAAATAAATAAAAAAAGTGTTGGATCCTTCTCCTCTGGCTGGTCCACTGACATCCACCTCCACACCCACACCCTCAACATCCTCCAAGAGCATGGCTCCATCTACGGACTGCCAGGCAAGAGGAGCATTGTCTGATGAAGAGAAGTAAACTGACACAAAGTACAGATGGAGCACTTATTTTCGGACTCCAGCTTAGCTGTTCCTGCCTACGACCTGCCAACGCCCAGTTTGGAGTTAGGTCAAGCCCTCCCACTATTTTCCAAGAGGGCGTTGCCAGATTTTCAATTTCAGGTTTTAACCAGGAGATGGCGCTTCATTCACAAATACAGAAATGATGTCGTACTGTGTCGTACACAGTGTAGTGTAGCTGCTTGAAGAGCATTTGAACATATAGTCTTTATATATTAAATAATCATAATAATAATAATGTAAATGATTACATTAAACCATGCATTTTGTAATGTCAGCATTTCATTTAGAAGAAAAGTAGTTAGTTAGTTATTTTCATGTCGATGGACACTGAATAATATTTTTGAATAGAGGATTCATAATATTGTTTGCCGAGAACAAAATTAACGATCAAGCAGCATTTTAAATTCTAAATATCCCTGCAAATATAGCAATGACATTTCTGCTTCTATCTTTGCAAAACGAGTAAACAGTCACATTTGGGTCTCAAATCAACTCGACATCATATTAATAACGATATATGATACAAATATAAGACTGACAACAACAACAAGCCACAGAAGTCGTATCACAAGTTATCCTGGGCGGAGCAGCTGAAGACTTCTCCACGCTGCTTTCAAACTGTGAGTAAACAACGTGTGCTTCACTTGTAGGCTGTCTGAAGGTATACACAGGTCTCTGATGGACTTCGTATGTGTGTGTTCCTGCCAGTAATTAGCCGTGTCTCGGCTCGCTGTACGGCTAAATATTGAAGCTAAATTAGCAACTACATGTTAGCAACTACATGTCCCACAATGCATTTCGTTCTGTGACTTGCGCACTGTCTTAATCTCAGCCGTATTTTAACCGCCGGCCGACAGGGGGCGAAAGAGACGAGTGAGCGATACAGGGAGAGAAACACAGAAGAAGAGATGAGAGCGCAGCAGAGAGAAGCGGAGAGGATATCTGTATAGTTCAATGTTCATTGACAATACATATTGAATTGTACTTTCTTTATTTGATTGGCAGTCAGTTGTTGATTACATGCAGACGTTGATGAAGCTACAGTCTACTTCAATATCACACTAATTCATGAAGCAACTTAGACATTTTGATGTTCCGGACCTTTGCATGGGGACATTTTCTCTAACCGGACCTCATTGAATTTTTGTTGAATACCCCTATGTGGATGCACATTGCACACTAACCTTTCCCTGCTTATTTTTTAATATATGAAGCGTGAAGACTCGAGCTGTATGCTCGAGTCTTCCTGCCTGTCGGCCTGTCAGATCTTGTACTGGAGTAAAAGTAGAAGTATCAGAGTGTAGGAATACTCTGTTACAGTACAAGCCCTGCATTCAAAATGTTCCTCAAGTAAAAGTATTATCATCAAAATATAGTGAAAGTAGCGACAGTAAAAGTAGTCATTGTGCAGATTGGTCCATTTCAGAATAATATATATGATATGTTTTATAATGATTGATCATGAAAGTGTTCTCAAAGCTGGTAAAGGTACAGCTAGTTTGAATGACTTTGTATACTGCAGGGTAGCTTGTGAATTTACTCCGGTTGATGGCCCATTAGTTGTGTAAATACACAGCTGAGAGCTGCCGTTTCATTCATACGACGGAGTATTAGGGCCACACTTAGAAAAAAAAAACGGAGAGATTTCGAGAATAAAGTCGTAATAATACTAGAATAAAGTCATAGTTACGAGAATAAAGTCGTAATGTTACGAGAATAAAGTCGTAATTACGAGATTAAAGTCGTAATTACGAGATTAAAGTCGTAGTTTCATAAGTGACTTGAGAAGGAGACAACAGCAGCGTCCTGCAATACAATGAGGAATGTGGAGCATCTTGTGAAGCAGTACTTTAGTTTAGGCTTCTCAAATAACGAAATAGTTGATCTTTTGGCACATCAGCATCAGATTATCATAAGTATTAGAACTTTGAATAGGTTGTGCAAGAAACTATGTCTATTTTATTTCGAAGAAAGAACCAAACGGATTTGGAGGAGATTGTCTCCTTTCAGCTAACCAGGAAGTGTTTTAGCACACCACGTGACGCATCTGAACGAATCACGTTCGACAACAGAAATGTTGTCGAACCCTTGTTCACAGGTCTCACTCATGGTCTCACTGCTTTCACACCGATTTGCATACTGTGTAGAGTGAGCGATTAGTTTATTCCCTCAGACGCAATTCAGGGGGGGAGGGGGGGAGAAAGTGTTCTCAAAGCTGGTAAAGGTGCAGCTAGTTTGAATGACTTTGTATACTGCAGGGTAGCTTGTGAATTTACTCCAGGTGGAACTAAAGTCTGATTTAACACTTGGTTATATTTCACATCATTCATCCACATCTGTGAAGTAACTAAAGGTATTAAATACCATTTACCTCTGAACTGTAGAGTACAATAACAAAGTAGCAAAACATTGAAATACTTAAAGTAAAGTCAAGAAATCTCTTTTTATCACTCCATAAATCAGAAAACACAGTATGAATTGCCTAATGTGGGACAGTCCTAAAAGGGGCATGGATTGTGCAAGAGCAATGGTTATTTACAGGGCTTTAGTCTTCTAATGCATTATTTTAGATATTTAAGGTGAAGGGCAAATTATATCAAATAATTGGGGGTATCTGGGGCGTAATTGGGGGGCTCTGTTAAAATGGCATGACAAAGTCAGGGATAATGTTAGGGATAAATGTTTGAGTTTAAAAGATGGCAATTAATTTAAGCCCAAATATTCATAGTAATTTAATAAATCCTTCCAACACACGTTGTAAAAAAATAGCCTAAATTAAGAAATCATTCCAATTGGTCAGTAAAAAAATTAAAAAACACACAGTTTAAAAGGGGAGTGATTAGTCGAATATTCATAAATCTGTTAGAACGCCTCCATTTCCGCATTCCAGCTGTCCACATTCCTGGATTCACGTCTTTCTCTTCCGACATTCCAGGCCTTCCAGCCAGGCCTTGGGACACACACGCTGTAGTACATATGCCGGGCCTGTAACTGGCGCTGTAACTTCCTCCACAAAAGCAGCGAAGAAGCATAGTTGTCATGGTTGCCCTTCTGTTTATTCTACACGTTGGGGGCAGAGGGAACCGGGCAGAGTTTTTCGCCAGTCAACGTGTATTAAAGTTGAAATCTTCCGGACAAAATTATAAAAGTGCCGGTCAAAGGTCTTCTTTGTTATTTATTGAGCTTTAAAACAAATGAATAACGACTCTATAGGCCTATAATATATAAAATACACGGAGCCTCTCTTTTTCCTCCCTCTCTTCGGGACGGCGCTGGCCAACACTCTGGTCGCAGAGCCCCGTGCCTTAGCGGAGGAAGCGATTCTTCATGGCTACACAGCAGCCCGCTGCAGAGCCGTTAGCCGCAGCACTCAGCGGCTCATCGGCTGTCATGAAGAAGTGGCGGAGGCCTGACACGGCTGTGTCAGGCCGGCGTGGAGACACCGGAGAGTGCTTTTTCCATGCACGGTTTGGGACAATGGCGAAGAAATGCATTGCCCCGTGCAGCTACAAACCCCCGGGAAACGGAGGGGCCGGTGCTCAGTAGTGGCCCTGAGCGTCGGCGGCACGGGCAGGCTCCTTTTTGTCAGTGACAGCATTTCAGGGAGCCTTTTCCTGTGTGACACGGGCGCTCAACGGAGCGTAGTTCCCGCGTCGAGTGAAGACGTCACCCGTGGCGGGCACGGACCACGTTTGTCGACAGCTAACGGCGGCCCTATTCGCACATATGGCATGAGGACTATGTGTTTGTGCATCGGTGGACAACGTTTCAACTGGGATTTTGTGACGGCAGACATTTCTTTTCCCCTCCTCGGGGCAGATTTTTTGTGTGCTCATGGACTCTTAGTGGACGTTAAGAACAGACGTTTAGTGGATGCTTTAACGTTTTCCTCTCTCGTGTGCACACTGGGCAGCGCAGCATACAACGGGCAGACCACTTACCAATCACTGCCCTCGCGTTTCAAACTGTCCGAAATTAAGTGCTTCATCTGTACACCTTAAAGTATGCATTTCATTCATAACATGTTTTTTTTGTACAGTAATCCGAGACATATGGGCAGGGAGGAGGAAGGAGACGCTGTGGACCAAGTATGGCCCATACAAGGTCTATAGTGAAAATCTTTTGGTCTTGGCCCCGGGAAAGGAGTTGGAGGGAGAAGTAAGCCTACTTTCTAAGAAAAATGTATGTATGCAAACTGATAATTCTCTAGAAAATTGGTTAAAAATATACTGTTGTATGTATAGATTGTGAATGTCTATCTATCGTGGATTGGGGCCAAATTTGTTTTCAGTTGGACTTGTCAAAACATGATGTGGCAGCCGGAGCTGTCTGTGACGGGGCACACTGGACACTCATTGTAAGTAATCTAAAATGGTAATGGTCAAGACATTTTTGAAGACAAGGTGAATAAAATACAAGCTCTAATGTGTTTACTAGACATATTCATGATTTTGGATTAGATTAAGGGGGAGCAACACAAAGCCACATAAATCATGTTCCTGATTACTACTGTTTTACTTGAATACTATTAGATTGTCCTGTGTGAACGTGCAGCTCTTCTTGACTTAAAAAAGTCTTACTTGGGCTCATATACAAAACCCAATCTATCTGTTTCCTGTGTAGATCGCTGGTCCGGAAAAAAAGACCTTCGGTTGGGAGATGGGCCTGCACAACCATCACTCACCCTATCCAGCAGGATTCAACTTCATGCGGTGTGTTCATTTGCAAGGTAACATTTACTCGTGTATATAACCACCTGTCATTAAAAAAAAAATACGAAGATACTTATCACAGACCTTTTAAGCTTGCAGAGCAAATACTCCTAAAAACAAAGGTCCAGTACCCAGTGGACCTGGAAGGAGTGGCCTCAATGAGGTTCCACATGGCAATGGCTCTCATGAAAAACTCGGCTATAAAGAACTAGACCAGGGAAACAGAAATATTGTGTCTTGTTTGGCATTTCACTACCTTAATGCCTGTATTTTTTATCTTTTTTTTTTTTACAGATGACCTATCCCAGCTGTGTCGGGCCTGTGGGGAACTTAGCTCAGGGCCTAAGGGTGACCAATGGGTAAGAAGTTGTATTTATTTCCTGACCAACATTTGTCTGGAAGACTGGGATACACCCTGGATTGGTTACCTCTACATCACTGGGTGAACACTCTCTATAACAGATATTATAAATGTTTACTTTAATTCACCAAACTTGCATGTCTTTGCACTATGGGAGGACACTAGAGAAGTTGAAGAAACTTCTGAGCACGGACTCTAAACAGAAAGGATAACAGCTAAGATCCCAACCTATACATTGCTTTTTTAATTAAATGTAAACAACTTTATTAACGCTTAGTCTGGATGAGTGATGTTAACCTAAAAAAAATTGTTTGTCAATATTCTAACATGTGTTTTTTCTGTTTCTTTTAAGATTGAGTGCACTGGGTGCACGTGTTCGGGAGCCCTCTGTGAACGACGATTATTTTTGCAAAGCCTGCACATTTTAGACGCACATTTTTTTAAATTTCTGTTGGGAAAATACTCAATGTACTCTTCCAATATCAGAGTAACATGATAACAAAGGTATCCCAACTTTAGCTGTGTACATGACGTATGATTACCGAGAAGAGCATCAGGGGCCTCATTTATAAAGGGATATACGCTCAAAAAATGGCGTACGCCAGTTTCTACGCAATGTTTGCGATTTATAAAATACTAACTTGACGGGAAAACGTGCGGTCCTCCACGCAAACTCTAACCCATGCGTACGCACTAAGCACAACAACGGGAGAGACGAGAAACTGCGACACCGTTGGCAGAAGGAAGAATGGAGAGAAATATGTGGAAATAATACCATAAATAAAATGTTACCTCTCATTTATCATATATGAAGAATTCATTTTCTCAAATTGATTAAAGCCAATCTTAAAATGATTTAACAAACGCCTGTTTGAGACTCCTCAGTGCACACAAAAACATAACTTGGAGAAATAAATACGGATATGTTATTTAAAACCACCTCGAATATGTTGTGTTAATGATATGAAATGTTTTCTCAAATGATGCGGTATGCAGAAGGACAGAATTACGTCTAAACTGACGCCGTTTTGCATTTCTATAGGTTGTATAGATACGAGCATGGTTTTATGCCGTTTGCCAAGACTTGATAAGTCGCTCATAAAACACAGGAGGTATGGAAACTAAGAACACCATATTTGGTAGATTTGGCAGCTGATATAACTCAACAGATTAGTTTTATTTCCTTTAACTGGTGGATATAGAGTTGCTGCAGTGGAGACGCTGCGCACAGCTGATAACTGGAACACAAACCACCAAATAAAAAAATAAACATTAATTGACTCCACTCCGCAGGGATCCCCCGATACCTTCTTACAGTTGCTCATCATGGGGGGGGGGTCTCCTGTCCCCAGCACAAACACACTGACACACTGCCTGAGGAAGGTTATGTGTATTTTTTTTCATTAACTTTTTTCGGACCACTTCTTTATTTTGGATACGATCAGACCTCCATGCTGCTACTCTGGTTCAAACTGCATCCACCAAACAATGTGATTTGTCCAAAAGAACCAAAATCTGACACAGTGTGAGATGTCTCTTTTAGCTGTTCTGTTGTCATTTCCTGCGATCTTCTTCATGCAGTCAGTCAAAATGAATGAATGAATGGGCGTGTCGTTGACTATTTATTGGAAAATATGTGCATTACGTGAAGCCCGCAAAAGCTGCACAGCATTTCGAGTTGATTGTAATTTATAAAGGGCAACCGGCGTAGGATGTGCCGTACGCAATTCCCTCGCAATGTTTTGTGAATCGGAAAATGTCGGAACCAATTTTTTGTACTACGTAAGCAACCTTCCCACGTGAATCCTACGCAAGGCGTTATAAATGAGACCCCAGGACTGTTTTACATTACATTGCATGTTACTTGTTAGACGCTTTTATCCAAAGCGACTTACATACTCAATACTGTGGACCAGCGGTTTTCAAAGTGTGAGGCGCGCCTCCCCTGGGGGGCACCAGAGAGCTTCAGGGGGGGCGTGGCGTGAGAAAAAAAAAGAAGAGAAAAATATGAATAAAGTGACACTTGCACACTTTTGGCTGTCTGTGGAGACCGAGTTCCCCCACCTCGCCAAAAAGGCTGTAGCCAGAGGATGATCTGCGTTTATTCCTGTGTGCATCAAAGACACAGAGTCATTGTTCCCACTGAAGTAGGGGTGAGTGTAATAAGGAGGCAAAGTTGACGTTCATCGGATCGCTACCAGTGTCCTTGCGATCTTGTTATAACAAGTGCACGTTACTGATGCAATGTGGTTGAGACCACTCGGGCTTATTCTAGAGGGGTGCAAGGAATAGTCCAAGTAGTGGGGGAGTTGTGTACAATATGTTTAAAACATAAAGATAAAAAGGTTTAAAAAAGTTATTGTTTAATGTTTTAAGGAGGTGACGCTACTCAGCCAATCAAATCGGTGCAGTCAGTGAGTTAGCACGATAGATTCAAACACAGAGACGAGACAAGAGGAGAGAAACAGTCGGAGTCATTTCAAATGGTGGAAGGTAGACAGCGAAAACAAAGAATTACATTTGCTCTTACTGGACCTCTTTGAAATGCAATTGAATACCCCTGCATTATAGCAACAACAACAATAATAATAATAGCAATAATAATTGCTCCCCACAGGAGCAATTTGGGGTGAAGTGTCCCTGATCCGAACACCAACGCACTAACCCACTGCGCCACATGCCTCCCTTTAGGCATATGATAGCTATGTGATTAACATGATGATTCAGCCTCTATGGAGATAGATGACAAGCATGATCATTTCTGACGTGGAGCTAATCTGAAGTAAACATTGAATACTGCTTTCTATTCCTCCATCTTGTGACTGTAACTCGCTCTCTTGGATATCAGCATGTGAAGGACACTGTTCAGGAACTAGTTGATGCTCTGTATGTGATGACTACTTCCATTCTGGAGAGGATCACAGATACATGGATCCTGAGATTGAAGCTCAAGCTGGTGAAAAGTGATATCTTTCCAACAATTTCCAATAAATGTTATTCTGAAACATAACTATCACTGTTGTCTTTCCTTCTATAAGACGGCCAAGAAAAACTTTGTATTGCATAATATCTAAACTTACATTTGGGCACTTTAAATGTAGCCAAAGATATGTGAAGCTAGCGCTTAGCCCACCAAAAAGTTAACTTAGGCAGTTAAGCATTTGATATCAGTTGGTCCTAATGGAGCAAAGCGGGGAAGGCAGACATAATTGCTTAAACATATAGGGTTAACCCTTTAATTGCCAGACCAATAAACACACACACACACACCGATAGTGGTGGTCTAATGGATAGTGAGGTGGGCTGAAGATCGGAAAGTTGTGAGTTCAAATCCCGCCAGGAACACCACTACTAGTGTGCCCTTGAGTAAGGCACTTGGTCATTAGTTACTCCAGGGAGAATGTCCCTGTACTTGGTAATTGTAAGTCGCTTTGGATAAAAGTGTCAGCTAAATGAAATGTAATGTAACACACACACAGTGGCGGACTGGCCATCGGGACGTTCGGGTCGAATCCCAATGGGCCGGTACCGAAGTGGGCCGGTCGCGCCACTTCCCCCCGTTGACAGTTTACATGGGCTGGGCTGGGTGAGATTCCCGGGCTGATTTGTAGTCCCAGTCCGTCCATCATGCGCTTTGGTGACCAGACATCTCCTTCATAAACCAAATAAAAGTTTTTTTTCTTTCATGTCCCTTAAGGGGCTCCGTACTATCATGCTATATTTGAAACATATATTGTAGGGCCATACCTATATAAAACATGTCTGAATTATTTTTTTCTAAATACCAAACAGATCATGCATTTTAGCCATGCCTTATTTCGCTCTATTTGATCTTTTCCAGCCCATAATATAGGCGGAGCACCCCTTTTCTGATGTCAGAACAATTCAAATAATAATCAGCTCCGTTGCAGCCCCGTTTTTAGAGATTTTGGTATGGAGGAAAAGAGAGAGGGTGTGAGAAGCTGGAGAAGCTGTTCGACAGAGTTTTACGGCAGTTAAAGCTGGATTTAAAGACCGATGCCAGCCCTCCACCTCTACCGGTGGTCCGCGGGGTGCTGATGAATGAACAGTCAGGTGGTAGAAGTTCCGAAAAAGCTGTTAACTCACCAGCACGGATCCACGTCTCCGTCAGAAACATAAAGTCCAAATCCCGGGATTTAAAAAAGTCATTAAGCAGGAAAGTCTTGTTAGCTAGCGATCTAGCATTGATGTGCCAGGCGGAGAGTAAGCTCCTCTCTTCCCGGTTTTTGAGTACGACCCAGTGGGCGAAGGTGTCTGTGATCCACGCCACCCCTGCGTATCCGCCTGGGGAAATTAGCCTGTTCCGGTAGGCTCACTGAGCGGCCATCCGGAAAGACGCGGAGGAGCCATCTCTGCCTAGTCATCGGGGCAGCGTAGCATCCACTGCTATTGAGGCCAGGGGCCTTTCCACGTAGAGATAGCAGGTAAGCCCTGATCCTTACGGCTTCTCCGCCCACTTTCCCCTTCGTCTTGGGCGCTTCCTCTGGGGGATGGCATATACCTGGCGGCGCAAGTATGCCGGTATGCTTGAAAGAAGTGGAGGAGGAGGATTCGAGGTTGGCTCTCCTAAACATTGCTCTAATACCCCCTTCTGAAACACTTTGATTTCCATAAGCGACTGGCAGTCGTAAACTAGTAGAGCAGAGACATTTTGACAAAAAACACAACAATAAAACTACTAGAACTAATAAAAGGCTGAACAGGCCTGGGAGACGTCTCACTGTGCACACTGCTTTTTTTACTTTCTTCGATCCAAATGCAGGCCATCTGTGACTCAACTGGGAGATTCCTGGATGTTGTATTGGCTATCCAGGCTCCTTTCACGATGCCAGAGTGTTATGCAACAGCCCCGTCTTCTGCCAGGCACTGTTTCCCCCAGCAGGTTGGTTCCTCCTTGGGGACAGTGGTTATCCCTGCCTGGAAAAACATGTTGGAACTAGAGAATGCAATTCCTGAAGAAATTGCTAGTGGGAATGCTCAACCCAGTCTCATAAAAAAATGTGTAATAACTACGTTGGTCCACAACGTAGGACGTAGTATTTCTACAAAAACGCCTCTGAAATTGTAAGATCCCTACGTTTTTGTTCACCATTCATTCCAATGGCTGGCATCTATGTCACATGATCTTCACATTTCTCCCTGCAGAAAAAAAAAACATGGCCGAACTTCGTTTTATTCTCGGTGTAAAATGCCTATTTTAAGGTTAGTTTGGCAATTAAAATGCGTTTTGATGTCATTTGATGCGAGTAATATGAGTTGTTATTTCAGATTATGTGTGCAGTGGATGTACATGATCTTTAGTTTGCTAGTTATTACGAAGATTACTTCAGGAAATTGTGTCTATACAACGTTTTCATTGTTAACAAGGTGGTTGCTAGGGACGCTGCTATCGATATTATTTCTGTTATGTTGTGTAACTGTGTAACTAATGGTGTTATCTGTATTGCTACCCCCTGCCCCGTCAATGTATAGTGTTGATCCACAGCGCAAACGTATTAGTTTAACAAAATCCGCATCTAAAATTGTGGCATAGATACGTTATTTTCCCCTGTGCAATTCTCCATTTACTCAACAATAACACATAATTTATTTATTTTATTTATTCTAAATATGATTTTTTTTTTTAAATGATTAGCGCTTGCTAAGGATGTTTATTTTCAAGTTTTTGTGAGACTGCTAGCTAATTACATTACATTACACTGTTAGCTAGTTACATTACATTATATTACATGCAGCTAATGTAGCAATAGTTTAACTACAAGGAAGTCTCTTTTTATGA